>KK499810.1:1539054-1589440 GCA_000688715.1 Glossina pallidipes
GAGACTTCGTTTTATAGAATTCTGTTAAGCGCTTAACAGAGCTCTGTAAAGCAATTTTGGTTTGTGTCTTTGCTAGTTATATTTAAATATAACTTCACACCCTTAAACGCTACGAACATTTTTCTTGACGCAATAGATTGTTTAAAAATCTACATCAGATGGAATATGATTGCAAAAAATGGGTAGCATTATATAGAATGAGTTGTATAACGCAATGAAATCAATACTCACTTTAAGAATTTCCGAAATATTGGCCAGAAGAAGCGAAGACTAGGAATTACAACCCGTACACAAATGAAGTGCAACGACATTCTGCGCAGAATAAAATCGTTAATATCGCACTATAATCTATGACCAGCAGGAATATAGCGATCGAAATTTAACAGACACACATAAACGTTCGATGCCTAAGTCATACCAACAAAGGCAAATATAATTAAAAAAAGACCTTGTGATTATCGAGAGGTTAGAGACCCAATTTTCAACAGCTCGTATCGTATAAATTGCCGGTGTGTGTGTGTGTGTGTGTGTGATGCAGTACTGCTAATGGAGTATTGCATTATAAAAGGATTTTATATGGATTATCTTGGTTGGTTTATTGCATATGCATATGATAAAGACGATGGAATAACATAAAGAGAAAGTAGAAAAGCGAAATGAACAGAAACAAAAACAAAATGTAACAAGTGAGATGCCAAACATGTGTTAGAATACACTTCTACGATCCGTGTTTTTTAGACAGAATCAACTTCACCCGCCAATGCTTCAAATAAACATTTATTTATTTTAAACTTTTCCTACTCCGTTACAATTTATATACAAAATTTAATTGTTGAATGTTCTAGACACAGTTTCCTCGTCGCAATCGCCTTTTCTACAGACGGAACGAAAAAGGGAATAAAAGAAATAAGAGACAGAGAGAGAGAGAGAAAAGGCAGATATTCCAATAATCTAAGTTTTGTACATAAACTATATACGATGTATATAAAACACATTCTTGTGCATTAGAAACGTCTGAAGACCTTACAAAAGAATGTCTTACGACTTAACCCATTCACTGCCAACTCCAAGATATTTCATAGTGAAAGTATGTAAGAGACCTGCCGACTACGTGATATCTCGTAATTTGCACTACAAGCTTAGATAGATAGATAAATAAAATCTTGGCATCGAGGGCAAGACGACTTAAGTTTGCCTGGCAGTGAAAGGGTTAAAATGCAATCACATTTTTCATCATTAAGCAGATTTTCTATGTTAACATGCCTTAAAATTATTCAAGAAGACGAAAACTTTTCCAGAGCCTAAGTATTACTTAATATTATGCAAAAGCCTATGTACCTGTGTGTCTATTAAATTCATGTGCCGTTAGTGAGTGAGCGTAAATAAACCTGCACTACAAGTGCTTAAAAATAGAAAAAGAAATGAAGAAAAATGTACAAGTACCCACACGCACACACGCGTATATATATATATATACATATGTATGTATATACACACAGCTATCCTGAATTTAGCTGCTTATTATTGTGAATGCATACTTAAACGCCTAAACCTAACGAGAACACAGTGATTTCCTTCTTAAAAATCTTACTCAGTAATGTAATGAGAAAATACTTTCTGCACTTTCAAGGAAATTGAATTGAAAATTATCTGAGAGAATTGTAAGCATCTATGCGTGTGCATACGTTTTTATATGTCTGGAAAGTAGTACTGCCAGCAAATAAACGCAAGTGTGAAAGTACGTGGGATAAACGTAACGTAAGACAAAACAAATACATACACACTTTTACACCGGTATGCTTAAGTATTTTATATGAAATGCGTAATATTTCTCGTGAAAAGGCAGAACACATGCACAGGTATCGTCAAGAACAACAACAACAACAACAACAACAATAATAATTTACAATATAAATACTAAAGAAAAATACCAAAGGAATATCTTTCTTGCTCGCACTGCATATAAATTTGATAGAATATCAATAATAAAAAAAGGAAAATATATTCGGGCGCGTTCGAATTTTTTATACCCACCACCACCATCAGGGTTATTTTAAAAAAATGAAGTTTCGATACTCATTAAGGTTAAGCAGAAGTTGACGACTTTTTCCAATGTTGCACATGTTCTCTAAGAAGGCCAACAGAATAATAGATGTAAATATTTTTATTGGTGTATTTGTTGCAAGTTATGACTAATGAACGAAAAACCCAAAATTGTTATCCTTTTGAATGCAGATGGTGATGTTCTCTTTGGATACTTTGCTCTACAGATGGTGGGTGCTTTCTCTAACCGATTTGGCCATGAGCTGCGTACAAGAACTTCCAACGTTTACGGAAAATTCGGAAACGATATGTCAAGTATTGCGATCAGGACAATGTTCACCACAGACATTACACGCACAGGCAAGTGGAAACGCCTACGACGCTAAGGCTATCCATCCTTCAATGAGAGATATAGAAAACAATATTTGATCGCAAGATAAAGCGAAGATTTATTCACTGGACGTCCACGGTATCGTACATATTTTAAATATTACATTATAGTTTTCTGAATTTTGTTGGTAACGCGTAGTCAGTAGACCGATTCTCATTCTCTATCAATTTTTAAATATTTACCCTTTATGCACTATTTTCTGTTATTACAATAAAAATGTTCAGCGACCTGTCGAAATGTAGAACAGAAATGCCGTTACGCTATTATTGCAACACGTCCGAGGAGGGAAAAGATTTTCACAAACTTCTTTTGAAGCCAACTTTACAAGGTCAAGAGAGCTCTGCGGACAAAGCATTAAATAGTAGTCACACGGAGCAAGATCGCAATCTGGGATTGTTAATTAAGCCCGAACCCATTATATTAATTGCATGCATTGATCGAATTAATTATTGGCAGTACAAAGTGAAATCATGGGTCTAATCAGACCGGAGCATTTCCCAAGATGAAATGTGCCGGTTTTCCTCAACTTTTCGAAAAATTTCATCGACTTTATCAAAAAATTGATCGACCGGAGTGCAGTACCTCTTCAGCATCGTTATTTGTAAAGAATAAACGGCCAACATATTTGATAAAAAAGGTCTCCGCGGTTTTTTATCATTACATGGTGTTGGTGCCTGTACGTTGGACAACACTCACTTGATGGTCTCAATCGAACATATGCTTAAAAGTTGACATTTCTGCTTACATTTTTCGTGAAGGTAGTTTTCTAATCCTTTGCTCATGTAAAAAGTTGGTTTGAAATTCAGTGAAATATCTGAAGAAATACCCGGTGTGTGGCTTTCTTGCTACAAAAAAGATAAAATATGCAAAAACATGCCGAAGAATTTGCGGAGTGTACGATGAGAATGCTGTGAGTGAACGAAAGACCCTGTAGTGATTTGCTCGATTTCGTTCCGGAAATATCGATGTCAAAGTTGCACTTCCATCTAGTCGGCCAGTCACTGGAAAAGTCGATGAAATTTTGCAGCTAGTGGAGCAAGGCCGGCACGCAAGCTGTCGGGCAATAACGGAGGCACTAAACGTTAACCACATGACAGCTTGGAGTCATTTGAAAAGAGCGGGCTACAAAAAGAAGCTCCAAAAACCCGCGGAGACCTTCTATACAATCCATTATTTATCATTTATTTGCAAAGTAGGAACATTCCGGAATTTAAAAATGATGTTAGGATAATGTTAAGAGTCAACAAAAACCCAAAAAAGGTTCAGTTCAAAAATATCAAATGTTTCCAAGTGAGCAGACAAATAGGTGCATATACAAAAACTTAAAAAAAAACGCAATATTTTGTACATGAAAGTAATCATTTTTATAGAAATTAATTTAGGCAGTTAATAGCCGGTTGACATTGGATGGAGAACTACAAGAAGAATGACTCAAGAGTTTTCGTAAAGTAGTCGACGTACTTTTCATGTGCTGTGAAAACTTTTGAGCACTCGGTATGCTCGGTATGTATGAAAATATTCGATAAGGTTGTCACAAAATCAAAAAGCGATGTCGAGGGGCGTGTTGTCCCAGCCATGCAGGAAACAATCGAAAACCTCAGATCTGTATAGAAAACTTTTAGCAAATTTTGTAAATTTAATTAGCTTCTGCTAAATCTTTTGTCTAAATGTTTTTGTCTGCACCGCACTCAATTGATGAATTATTCGGATCGTATTTCATCTTTTTTTTTTGAAATTTGAAAAATAATAGGATATTCATAAAGTTTTTAAGCAATCTTTCATACTTTTTAAGCAAAGAAAGTAAACTTTTTAAGCAGAAATAGGAAGAGCAAATATAAATAAGAACGAAGAGCAAATATGAAGTAAATAAAAAGTAAACTTTATTGTGAACACATGTTTTTCAATATTTTCTCAGCTGTGATCAAATTTATATTCGCTCTTAAAAAGTAAACTTTATTGTGAACACATGTTTTTTCAATATTTTCTCAGCTGTAATCAAATTTATATTCGCTCTTAAAAAGTAAACTTTATTGTGAACACATGTTTTTTCAATATTTTCTCAGCTGTAATCAAATTTATATTCGTTCTTCGTACTGATTCTCAAGTATTGCAAACTTATATTTGCTCTTCCTATTTTTGCTTAAAAAGTTTACTTTTTTTGCTTAAAAAGTAAAATAAATTTAAGTTTGTAATTTAAGAAAAAGCTTGATTCTGCTGGACCTATCATCCGAGTTAAGTGATAACACAAATAACTGGAAGTTCATACTTTTTTCCTAATGACGGAACAACTACGTCTGCTTTTTAAACCAGGTCGAATCGCAGTAGCGATATAAATATGGGGGTGGACTGATACAGCCAAACAATTTCCATTGGTACTTATGCTCTTCGTGTTAATTCTATATTGTAACTTACTTTTTCCAATTTTTTACTTACTGAAGCTATGATAGGCCTTCGCCTTGAATTTACAGTTATGTGGAATTGAGCTGTGAAATTGAAAAGCTTCAAATCTTCCATTTTACGATCTTGAGAATGGTAAATGGAGAGAAGAGCGTGGACATGCTTCAAAGCCTTTATACGGTGTTTCTCCACGTACTACAAACTAAATGAAAAAATTATCCTTTCCTGTTAGATAGGGAAACACAGCTGCAAAAAACACTCCACACTCGTGCCATACTCAAATATTCATGTATGTTTGCACTAATGGCAAGCATACGGCATAAACGAAACGCAATGACTAACAAGAAATGCAATCATTAAAAGAGCAAAACAACTCAAAACGATACAAAAAGGTGAGCACGTGAACAAAATTCTTACAAATTGTAAATAAAATGAAATAAAAAAATTTACAAGCCAGTTGCACGTGCATTTAAACCCACTTTCTTGCACTTTTTGTAGACGCATTTGCTATGTGGATTTCTTTAGGATTTTTATTGAAACTTGATTCTTCTTCTTGATAAAATTTATATTCTCTAAAACAAAAACAATAAATAAATAAAGCGATCTAAGACGAAAACATTAAATGTACTTTTCAATTGTCGGCTAAATACAGTTTAAAAAAAAAAATTTGACGGGCGTCGTTATAAGAACAACAACGAATAAGTTCGGCAAAAGTTAACTACAATATGTTCTTGTGTTCAATATGTTCTTATATTACAAGTTTACAGTCGATATCAGCGACTCAATTCAATGAATCAATTACATTCTTCCGATGAACTTCAATGCATGTCACAAAAACGCACAAATCGGTGTTTCACCGCACCCGAACCGCGAGTGCTCAAATATAATGGCTGAACGACTAAATACAACAATTAAGAAAATATTAATAATAACTTCACTAACCTTTTCGAATTTTTTGCGTAGTCTGCTGTCCACTCCTAATTTTTCTTCTTTTTTCTTTTACTTTAATAATACCAGGTAGGTCGTTATTTTATACTACGCGCATAACACCTCCCGCGTTTAAATCGGTCGTATGTATGGCAACTCTCTTGCGAACACATGCAAACCAACAACAAAAATTATTAAACAGCTGCAACGCTCGAAAGTACAAAAACACAGAATCCCCCCTGTTTTGAATCAAGTAAACAACATTTAATGTTGTTGTTATTGGAGCATTAGTCATCCAATACAAACAGTGGGTCGAATACATACAATCTACAAACGAGCTATAAACGTTATCGCTTATACCGCACCCCTCTAAATAACTACAAAAAAACTATGAGAGACCAACACAATCGAATTTGCCAGAACTGTTTAATAGACAACGGTTGTAGCCCTGCAAAATTAAAATATTGCACATATGTCCATTTGCAGCAGTCTGGAATTTCAACTAGCTTCCGCCTTTAACAAGCAGCATGCGTTTGTTAAACGTATAGAGGAGTGAAACAAGCAAAGAAACGAAAAGAAATGAAACAATATTGACTGCATGATTCAAATGTACATATCGACCGCCTCCTCTCTTCCTTTTAATTTTACTTAATCACAGTAATTTTTACTCTTTAAATTCAAATAGAAACATCACTTACGTTTCAAGAATATCTATAGATTCCTAGTTTCTTTAGCAGAAGCCGCCATTTGAGAGGGTACCCTTAATCGATTGTTTGCAAAGTTGAGCTAGCGGCGACGTTGTCGTTATCCTCACCAATACACACATACAGTTTACACAATTGCAGTACGCTAAAATCACACATACAAGAGTGTGCGTACTCTCTAGCACAAGCAATAAATTCGGCTGCTTGTTTATTCTATTTTCACACGTTTTTTCTTTTTTCGTCACACAAAACACAAATGCATTTATTAACCACGTATTTTATCGTAATATATGTTTCCATAAATCTAATTGTCAGGTTTTTATTCTTTTTGATCTTAACACTTTTATTCTTAATCTTAAATTCTTTCTTTTTTATTCTAAAAAAATCTCTTCCATTCAAACGCGGCTTCCATACCAAACAATCCAAACAATTACAACGCACTGACCAAATTAAGAACAAACGGAACGGTCTGTTTCATTCTTTGTTCATTCCGATAAACCAATAAAAAAAACTCCAATGCTACCAAACACCTCAATTTTTATATTTTGCAGAGTTCCCAGATCTTTTAAAATATTCTCCATTGTATGAAAATAAAATTAGTAAAATGCTTGTCACACAACAAACAGATCGACTACTACAATAAAATTAGCTCAGCTAATTATGTCGTAATGTACAGTTGTGACAAATAAACAAAGAAAATGTACATTATCTGACGAAAACATCGGAAATATTGGATAAAAATACCAATAAAATAAATTAAATGTTAAAATTCTGCCAATTTCATATTTTATGCCCTTTGCATACTTATATTAACCGCCAAAGGAATTGGACTTTGTCAAAACGTTTTCAACATCTGAAGGAAGCTTCAGAGACCTCCTATGATATATATATATTTTCAATGAGCATTAAACGTTGAATCGATTTAAGCATACCGGGCTGTCAACTTTAAAAAAGGGAACGTGCACTGTCCACCAAGACCATGCCATATGACTTGAGATCACTCATATTTCGAAACAGACGTTCGGTCTACATTAGCAAGACGTTGTAAAGCGTTTGAGTCCGCTAAAGTTGTAAGTAGTTGGGCCGGTTATTATGAGTACAATGTATAGGATGAAAATGGAATTGTAGGGCCCCGTTCTTATTATAACAATCTGCTAATAATTACAGGATTTAGTGGGCATGGCATACAACATACCCCCGCTGTAGGCAGAGCAATATGTGAGCTAATTGTTGACGGCAGATTCCGCACCATAGATTTAACCCGTTTATGTTTCGATCGAATTATTATTGATCGGCCCATGCCAGAAACCTTTAAAGTCGATACATTACCTAAATTTAATAATAAATCTACGAAAACAAAGAAAACAAAAGTAGGCATAAATCACGATATTTTTGGGGGAAAAAAAAGGTTGTTTTACAAAACATCACATATTATTGTACGATTTAACTACATTTACAAAATCCATTGCTACATCTGCACTGGGCGAAATATATTATGATAATCAAATTCCTTTTTTTCCCGATTCATCTTTCCGCTCTTTAAAGCTCAATTAATTGCTGGCGGTGCAGATGGCGGTTGCGATGGTGGCAAAACACTTCCGCCATTTCCATCAGCGTCTGGTCCACCACGCTTACCAGTGTTCTGACCTTTGCTGACCTTACAACCTCAAGACGGTTCGGTTATTGGTGAAGTAAGAGGAGATTTATGAGGAACAGTCGCAAATTATTTTTTTTTCCAGATTTGAATTTTTACACAAATAAAGCTGTTATTTGATCAACCTACATATGCGGGCGTATAAAAGTAAAATGCAAGTAAAGTTAAAATAAACAATATTGGATTAACCGACAAACGTATGTATGTGCTGTCATAAATACGGCAAATATTTGTTTGTTTGTCAACGCTCACTATATATTAAAAAAAAAAAAAAACAAGGAGAGAGAAATTCGTTTGGAAGTCAAGTGTACAAAAAAGGAACTTTCAAATTTTTCACATTAATTCATTTGAATTCACATAATGCTTTTCTCCGTTAGCCAGTTGGTTAGTTTGGGATCAGAAGAATGTTTAACACAATAGTATTTGCTCTACTGAGTAGCTGTTGCACTCTAATACAAGCAGAAAGCAGTAATGTGTACGATGGACCTGAACCTGAACTCGAGGGCCCAAATGTATGTAAAAAGATCGGGAATTATAATGTTGATGTTATTACCACCGCAATACAAAACTATCAGGTGCGCACGCCTACCTGGTGTCTGTCGGTGCCGCCGCGCTGTGCTGCCTACAGTTTCAAGGAGCGAATTGTTAATAAGACGCAATCCTTAACTAAATCACGCATTGTTAAGGACTGCTGCAAGGGATACAAACGTGCGGGGAATCTTTGTCGACCCGATTGTATGCCCAAGTGTCAACATGGCGCATGCGTGGCGCCCAATAAATGCGTATGCGATCAAAACTATGGGGGATCTGCCTGTGAAATAATTTGCAGATGTAAAAATAATTCTTCGTGTGATCCTCAGACGGGTCGTTGCATCTGTTCACCTGGATGGACCGGTGACGACTGTTCACAACCTTGTGACGAGGGCACCTACGGTTTGGGCTGTAAAGAGAAATGCCCGAATATCATCCACAGCAACAAAAGCTGTCATCATATTACTGGCGAAATTGTTTGCCGCGATGGTTATATCGGTTTGACTTGTGAACATCCTTGTCCAGCTGGTTATTACGGTTACGCTTGCACTAAGGCGTGTATTTGTGCAAATGGCGGTGAGTGCAATCACATAACTGGTGCTTGTCAATGTCCGCCAGGCTGGACTGGTTTAAGTTGCAATGCAACATGCGAGGAAGGTTATTTTGGTACGCAGTGTGCACAGAAATGCCGTTGTCTACATGAAGCACAATGTCGTAAAAATGATGGCCGATGCATTTGCCAACCCGGTTGGATGGGCCAACGTTGTGAAGAATTATGCCCTGATGGATTTTATGGACCACACTGCATGACACTTTGCTCATGTCCGTCGCCCAATTTCGCTTGTGATGCGATCCAAGGATGTGTATGCCGTGACGATTTCACTGGAGAAAATTGTGATGTTCCGATTGTCGGACAACGTATACAAGGAACTGGTTTCCACTACGCTCACGCACGAATAGCTTGTGGTTCAACCTTAGCCATATTATTTGTAGTCATTTTTGTAGCAGTAGTTTCCTATTACCAGAATCAAGTGTCCGATTTAAAAACAGAAATTGCTATTGTCCAGTACACAGGTGATTCCAGGCGTAGTTGCCTAGATCACCGCAATTTCAATAATCCCGTATCTGGCTTGGCAAACGGTGAACGCTGTTTGCTCAATAATGCAAAACCAGAAATTAATAACCTTAGTCGAGGTAGGACTGAATTGTATATTGAAGATTCACATGCCAGCAGCAACGGCGAAGCTGCCTCCTATTCAATTAATTATGATGATGATATGTTAGCTAAAAATTTAAACTTTGATTTAGCAAATGTTAATCTCGGCAAGTCACTGAACGGCTCAAAGGAGGAAGATGTACGCAGAAAGAGCTTTAAGGAATCCATCAAAAATTATAAAAAAATTCTGTTCCCCGATAGCAAGGAATCAAATGTAATCAATCATATCTGTATTCATAATCGTCACTATGAATATGATCACTTGGACGATTGTCGGCCTAGCACTTCTCAAAGAGCTCATTATAACTGTAAGAATGATTCGATGGTTACTACTAATCGAGACGAAGAGAAGTTGAGTAATTTGAAAATGATGAATGTTTTATTAAAAAAATGCGAAGCGGGCAATAGCAGCGACATCGTCGAGGATGTCGATGGTGGTGATAATAATAATGCCGCTTGTAGCCACGACTCAACCAAATCAAAGTTCTACGCAACCTAGTGAGAATAATAATAATTGAATATATTTTTTCCATTAGAATTAACCGGTTTTTCCGGGTATGTTAATATTTTTACATATCATGTGTTTGCATATACCGTTCATTGTTTACGCACGTACATATGCATACATACCGTTTCAGATGCTTTGTCCTTAAATAGGAACTTTGTATATATTTCTAATTGATTTGTAATATTTGATCATCATCCATCCATATAAAAAAGAAATAATATTATGTAACAGTTTACCTCAGTATTTAGTTTTACAATTTTATCTATATTCGAGCTTATCTTATTTTTTATAAGAATAATCGGGGCAAAGCCGTTTCTGCCAGAGGTATTCTCCTATTAAGGCACTCTTTTAGTAAATAATAAGATATATTTTATTAAGAAACTAATTATAAGCATAGTTGAACGAACTTTATTTAAAGACGGTCTCTTCGATATCAATGGCTCCCCTGATATCAATTTAATCAAGTCTGTTAGTTGTTTTACATTTTTATTTTTTGTATATAAACAGTTATGTGTATAAGATCCATGATAATCGAACTAAAATGATGTTCTTAGTATCTACTTTCAATTTTTTTATTCTCAAAATGTATTTATTTTTCTATATTGTACTTTATTTCCGGAACTAAAATGAGTCACTTGAAATCATCAAATGGATCATTCGGTGAGCCGCGGGCCATAGGTTGCCAACCCCCTGCCATAGGCCATTATTTAATGCTCATAATATTGAAACCTCTCCTTCCCTCTCTTTCTCTCTCTCTTCCTATATATGTTTGTAAAAGGGTATAAGAAGATCCATCCGTATATACATAAGGATACATGTAAATACGCGCAAAGTTTTCAGTGAGAGTGCTTTCAGCGTTATGTAATAAATATTTATTACAACTATTCGATTGCGAAATTTATGAAGGATTATACAGATATGATGAGTAAGTAATAAAACTTTTATTCAATATTAGTATTTGGCTCTAAAAGGAGTTTGTCTGTACTACAAGCTATTCGGAATCCTTCGACTTCGAGATGGAGCACCATCAACAAATTGAGAAATATAATTACAACGCCCGGCGGAAAAATTAAAATGTTATGGGGTCCTAGTCATATCGGTTTATTGGGAAATGAACAGGCTGATCGAGCGGCAAAGTATGCTGCGTCTGCACCTCTAATTATGGATGATGTCATGGATAAGTTGGATCTTCAAAGATACATTGGAGGAAAAGTTAAAGAGAAAATTACAGAAGGAAATTTACAATACCATCATCAACAATACTCTTCTATTAACCGTCAATTAATTCCACCTTTATATCGAACAAATGTTGAGAAAATCAAGACACAAACATTTTCGAGAATTCGCCTTGGGCATACAATTGCAACTCACCAGTTGATCTTAAAGAAGTCATCCTCCCCAATCTGCAAATGTGGACAAATTCTCAATACAAAGCCCATTCCCTGTGACTGCCTTAACTTTTCCTTGGCTAGAAGTATTGCATTTAAAACGATTAACCCTTTGGACTTTCTAAAATCAGCTTCCGAACAGAATATTAATTTAATATATTACTTTATTAAAACCACTAGGCTCAATATCCAATGTAATTTTATAAATTAGAGCCGATACCCTTTGTGGCTAGTGCTCAATGTCTTTTTGTTTAGTCTAAGAACTTATTTCATTAGTCTAAAATTATAATAATAATAATAATAATAATAATATGTTAAATAGAACAATTTCATAACAATTTTTAACTAAATAACATAAAAACATGTTTTTTTACAATATTTTTTAAAAAAATTGTTGAAAAGTTTTATTTTAACTGTATTTTGATTTAAATGCTTCCAAGACTTCATTTAACAGAACTCGTTTAACGGCTTAACAGAGCTCTGTAAAAAATGTTCGTTTTGTAACTTTGCCAATTATATTTAAATATAACTTCACACCCTTCTTTCTTGCTTGCGTTTTTTTCTTTCTGTTTTATTTGTATGTGTACATAGAAAACCATATGATTTGTTCATTTCCACAAAAATTTGTAAAAAATTCGGCAAACTTGAAGTCCCAGCTCAAAAATAGGAATAACGTTTTATAGTATCAAGAGTTAGAGTTTCATAAAACTTAACTAGATGGCCTAAAACGTAAAGATTATAATACCTAGAGTTAGAAAATTTTAACTAATAAATAAAAATAAAGCAAGACGTACAGAGAAAAGATTTTTGCGCAGTTTTCTGAGGAAAGTATTTACTTGATTGGTTTTTACAGCATTATACTTGTATGAAATGACTAAAATAAAACAAACATATATATTCATATTTGAGTCCAAAAGTGTTCTTGATTAGGGAATATCCAATTCGTTGCTAGTTAGTTGCTACAGAAATCCTCTTTTGATAATAATTGTTGTACAGTTTGGCATTACAATTTACGACCTAATGAAACGATTTGCCAAGTAAATATTGAATTGTAAAAAAATCATCTTCTTTTTGCTTGTTTTTCTTTTGCTACAAAATAACATACAATAAACCAAAATTGAAACTATTTAAATTAGTGTAAAGTAAACATAAATTAATTAAATAACTTGTTAAATTTGAATTAAACAGTTATAATTTCTTCTAGTGCGTTTTTTCCTTTTCTTTTATTTATATGTAAGATTTTGATTTCCAAATTCCACAAAGTGTCGTAAAACGACGGCACAGTTCAAGTCCTTAACACTGGAAATTCTTCCTCTTTTTTCAATCAATGTGGAACTTAAAGCCGCTAATGTGGAACTCACAGCCGCTTTTGTGGAATGGTGGCTAGTTTGTATAGTGCTGGCAGCACCGTAGAATTATTTACGGATAAATGTTGCCGTTTTTCAAAAATATTAAGGAATACTTATATTTAAGGTTGACGTCCAAGCTTATTCTGTAAATAACATCACGAACGCTGTACTTTCTGTTAAATAACATTACGAACGCGCTACTCTCTGTTAAATAACAGCACAAAGTGAGGTCAAGTTTTTTATTTTTTCGTAGTTTTACATACAAACGCCATCTTTTGAAATGGAAAAATAGTCTTCTTCTACTTCGTTTCGTCCGTGTAAAAATTAAAACAACAAAATGCCAGCTGTTGATCAAAACGAGTAATTTATTGCTTTAAATTCAATTAATTGCAATGTATTCATTTTTTGTGTTATAAACAGCATTAAAATCATGCCTAAATCGATTGTTTGTGAAGACAGCATCCTTCGTGGTGATATCACAGTTTTACCGGGATGTATCGTGCATCCTAGCGCCTCTATAATTGCCGAAGCAGGGCCTATTGTGTTTGGTGAAAATTGCATTGTAGAAGAATATGCTAAAATTGTCTACCCGTTCACAGAGGAGCAGATGAAGATCAAAGAAAGCGGTGGCACTGTGGAAGCTCTACCTCCTTTAATAATTGGCATCAACAATGTTTTCGAAGTGGGCTGCACAGTAGAAGCAAGTCGCATTGGCGACAAAAATGTTTTTGAATGTAAAAGTTATGTTGGCCCGGAAGTCAGTATATCAAACGGTTGCGTAATAGGTGCTGGGGTAACCTTGCGATGCAAACAACAGTTGCAAGAGAATACAGTTATATACGGCCGTGGTTATCTACAACGCGAAGCCATTGACAAGCATGTTGTAAGTTTTACATTATTGTTAGTAATTGTTTGTTTACATATTCGTGATTCCCGAAATATTTCTAGTCGCAGACTCTTCAAATTGATTTTTTACGGAAAGTTTTGCCCAATTACCATCTTCTACGTAAACCCAATTACGATCCCAAGAAGAAACATCTAGATGTGTATAAGAGACAGCCCAAGAAGAATCGAAATGTTATATGATATTTAAGACTAAGCTAATTTATTCTTTTTTGGATAAAGAAATTTGAATTTTATCTTTATCATTAAACGCCTTAATTTCAGCTTCAAATGTTGTTATTGTGTGATCGCATAATTTTTCTAAATCTTCTAATCCCCTCTTTAAAATATCGATAGCTCGTGACTGGCTGGATTGTATGCGAAAATGTAGCTTATTTTCAGCAGGATGTGGTATAGTATATCCACAGAAATCTACATCCGGATAACGAGTGACTATGGTTTTTAAGGAGTTACCAAGAGTATGGCCTTCATCCTGAAATACGAATGTTCGCGATCCTTCATTACTTTCGTCACCAGCTACCTATTAAAATAATTTGATTTAAATTATATGTGGAAAGGGGCATGATATTTTATAATTACTTCAGCCAAGGCTCCCATTCTTTTTAAACTTTAATATAGAATAAGAGAAATTTCGTTTATTTGAAAGTACAAGTTTCTTTTTTGTTTAGGTGGAATGGATTAGGCTTGTCGAGGATGAAACCACTACATCCAGTAGCACAAATAACGTGCTTCTATTTTGTTTGTATGAAACTGACAGCGGCCGATAAGTTAAGAGTTACCAAGTCTATTAATGAACAAGGCAGTCTGTCAACTATTTTTTTTTTCGTGGTGTTATCGATAATGCTCTTAAATACCTCTGCCTAAAAAAGTACACATAATAGCGAAGAAGTTCTGTGCGGATAGAGGTTATTTAAGTTTTTTTGCAAAAAATATCAATTTTTTATAATAGAACGAAATATGGCCCAAAGCAGATTAGAAAAAATTGGAACAATATACACAAGGTAATAACAGACAAAAGAAACTAACAACTTAATCTTACTAATCGCGTTACTGTAAGAGGATTCAAAAGTAATCAGAATTCTGTAGGGAATCTACCCGCTCTTCTAAGACCAATAGTAGGAACGTGTATATCAATATAAACTTTATTTGTAGCGCGGAATAAATCTTGCAGGGCTAGAACTGTCATGCCACGTATCATGTATTTGGTTGAAAAAGAGAAAATAATAGTTTGAAATTAATATAACTAAATAGCGTGCCAATTGAATTCGTGTGAAAAACAGTTGCAGAATGTACAGAAGTAAAGTGTGCCTATTTTGAATGTATAAAAATAAAGCGTGCCAGTTGTAGAATGTACAACTTTCTTTCCAATATAAACGTTCCTTGCTTTTAGTTCAAAATTAATGAATGAAATAGGGAAGTGGAGGCTGCAGCCTAATGGGTGTGTGTCCCATCGATGCCTTTACCGAATGAGCACTCACTATAGCTGCGACCAAAGAAGACTCTCTCGCACTTCAGATTTGAACCTGTGACCGCTGACGTGATAGTCATGTTTCTTAGCTATTCGGCTACTCAGGCGAACATTGATTTAAATATACAGCTTCCGTTGTATTGGTAGAGTAAAAATCTTCGCGAGGTCTTTCTACTATTTATATTATTTTTGTTACTGTGGTTGAATATCTGCTATGAAGAAGAAGAAGTTATGTTTCATCTTAGCTGAATACGCTATTTTCCCTGATGGAAAATGCAATCGTTGTAAGGGAAAATTCAATGCAGGGAAAGTATTAATACAAAGTAATAATTATTATTCCACGTTATTTAATAACACGTTTTCGCACGCTCTCTCTCTGTGGCACTCACGACCTCTCTCTGAATCCTTATATAGGAGAACCAAATTTTTACTCTGCGGCACTTTTGACCCCTCCTAGAACTCTTATGCAGAAGAAGCATATTGTATTCGAATTATTTCTTTCAATAGAGTCGCAGGTTTGTTAAAAACTGGGGCTATGAAACCAGAAGATAAACCTATTTGGTATGATTTATACGAAGCTTTTCCACCTAAGTTGGAACCACGCTTTGATAGACCAGTCCCAAATATACCTGTACGAAACATATTCTACGCAGAAGATGTAATCAGAGCGTAAGTAAGAACATAATATTTATTGACACATTTATTAATGTGTAATATTTTCCAGAAAGTTTCATAAATTCCAAAAGCAACCAGAAACGATAAGCTTATTTGATCATAAAAGGGAAACACAAGTTCAACAGTTTGTTAAAATCTATGACAATCTAAAATCTCAGGGAGCACTAGATGACGAAAAGGTTTTCGAAACTGCGGTGGAATTGTTAAATGAGAGAAGGGCCCAGGCTAAAACCGAAGAAGCGGACACATTTCGAGAAGTACATAGTGATGAGGGAGACACTCTGACAAAAGCGTTTACTGAAGCTAAAGAAGCTCAAATGAAAACAATCCAACAACCGAAAGCAGAGACAACTGACAAGAAGGCTGCCAAAACAGGACGAAATCGTCAGATAGGTGGAATAGATGTGCAAAACCTCTTTAAAGATTAAAAATGCAATTCACGTGACAAACATATATTTCGAGTTTTGTTTTTTTTATACAGCTAAAGCGTCGTTCTGATTCTCATGGCTGAGTTGGGTCTGAAGATTTGACAACTTATTCTTCAACACTTGTACGCCCATAATGACAATATTCTCAGGTTTTAAGGCCCCTGAGGATTCCACATTATAGAAAAATTTATTGGGCTTAGCTTCCCAATTGTAAGGCGCCTCATACTGGTCGTCTTCGAGTTCTGTGTGTTCACTTTTTGGCCATTCGTCTGGTTTAGGATACAATGTGTGACGCATTGCATTATCAGGGTCATATTCAAAACACACTCCTGCAGTAGGATTCCATTTAGCATGTTCTTTACCGAACCCCTTTTTAGCATAAGCGCGTAATTTCAGCTCCTGGCCTTTACGCAGCTTAATTATTAAAATCTCGTCGGTGCTTTCGCCATATTCGTTATCTTCTTCGTTTTGATGCCTAGAGGTTACCGGAACCACTTTCGGATTGCTCGACTTTAAATCAGCCGTCGTTACGTGCCTTGTTTGATCTTCATTACATTTTACATCCAAAGTAAATTCGACACTGCACTCCGGGCAAAAGTCCAAGCATATACAGTCACGAGTATATTGTAAACGTTCCACTACCTCATCAGAAATTAGGGGAATTAATCCTATTCGATGGGCCAGGAATTCATCAGATAAGACTGTAGAATTAGCTTCCAGCTGCACCCAATCTATGGCCAAAGTAGGTGTTTCAGCTATGAAAACACGACGCAAGCTGTTAGCTACACTCAATTCGGTGTCTTCTAATATAAATTTCACATTGTCGTCTGTTAGCTCCGTAATAGTAACAGAAGGTTGATTAGCGTAAGGCATTTCTAAGATTTTTCAAGACTTTTGTTTTCTTTTCAATAATTTCGACAAAAGTACAATTTCCTCAAGCACACTTACTTATTATTTTGTTGTTCTTCTTCTTGATTTCATAACAAAAGTTTTACGCATTGACGTGGTGTTACCATATTGTGAAAGCATCTCTATTCTCAGCATATGGTATTTTTCACGTTTAAAGAAAACAAAGCCAGCTAACGTTTTTTAAATACAACGAAAAATCCTGATATTGTAGTGAAAAGGTGCAAGTAGGATTTCTCTTCCAAAAAAATTTAAAAATTTGCATGCATTTCAAGGAACAATTGGAAAAAATAAACGTAAGTACATATGATGAAATATTGTAAATTATTGAAATCGGAGCATTGATTACAATTAAATTGGTTATAATGGAAAGACTCAAGGCGATCGGCATTTATAGGGAGCTAATCGATTTAAAATTGACCTTATTTGCAAAAGAATTCGCTTTACAATAGTGATAGGTGATAGTAAGAACGCACATGATATAGCCAATACGGCTTATTGGAGTTACCGCCCCCAATATTCAAAATTAGACACAACTCGGGTATATGACGATGAAAATTTCAGTAATGAAAATTCATTGATGTCAATTAAATCATCAGCCAGAGACTTAACAAATAGAAAATAGCCCGCAAATTAACGAAAATATAAATAAGAAAAAAAAAAACAATTAATAGTATTGTGAATGAGGGGGAGGAGATATGGGAATCGAAACGATGACTCGAAAATGAGGTAATACACGGCCTTAATCATATCCGCTTATCCTGCTGGCTTTTACTTTCATTTCATTTAAATATATAATTGGGAGTTCTTAACAAATCTACAACTGTTCACAACCAATCCATCCAGTTTAAAGAATCTTGGAGTGAACTACCTCCTGATAAATTGGTGAAAGTAGAGATCGGCGATGACGACTAAAACGGAAATTGTGAATATATATTTGTACAGTTAATCGATTACACTTCCACACGAAAATTTGATCAATTAAAACTACCTATAAAAATAATCATCCAAAAGTCTATGATTTTCAACCACTGCATAATTGTATAGTTAAGTACAATAATTTGTATATACGGACCAAGGAACATTGCATATTCCGCAGTGAAATAAGTGAACGTCTTTACAAATTTTTTTACTTCCTAACAATACACAAACCAACGTTGCCAGATGCAATGCTTAACAACACTTAAGCAATTCAAGGAGAAGCAGAAATAGTTTTAGTACGAAATATTTTCAACAGTTCTCTGAAATTCTTCGAAATTCCATGATGAATTCAACACAAAAGATATACACACCGTTGAATATTTTGATATCATAGATCACTAAATGCGATTCACACATCAAGAGCACCGTTTTTCTAAATCCTACCTTCCTTTAATTATATTTACCATTAAGAATAACTTGTTAGCGCACCAGTTGTGTCAGTGTGAGCCTGCCCTTTCCTTCTTGGAAGCCCTACTAAGATGAACAATTGTGGTAACGCTAAAGTAGTACTAGTAGTAGGTACGTTTCGTTTGCTGTCGCTGTGTCTTTTTGCGCGATTGACTAGCTTGTCAACTATCAGTTTGGCAACCAGCGTATATTAGCGCTCAATATTAATTAAGTGTAGGTCGACTTCATCAGGAATTGGAAATAGGTGTCAATACTCTAGATCGGACGATGTAGAGGAAATGTATTTTTTCCCATTTTTGTCGTTTTTCCGGTAACATTGCGAGGAGGGGCCCTTGTAATAATGTTTGAGTAAATCTGCTAGCGAGTGACTCATTTCGGTCTCTTCCTTTAGTTCGCTAATTCCCTTCTGAAAACAATATTTTTCGAAATTATCAGCACTCATTGCTAGTAAAATATAGGCGTAAGCGTTCGAGTATGACCCTCAACTACTTATATACACTTAGAGCTTGAGATTTAAAATATATCTCTGTATGAGATGTTTAAACACTTTCTGACATTATTGCGTGTTTTTAAATTCAAAAATCTTTGCATTGTTTTAACTAATCTTTCATTCAACCGTGGCCATTTTAAGTCATGTTTCAGCTGTTTGTCTAAAACTCTTTCTGCGCTACTGATTATTGGTACAATTTTTACTTTGTTCACATTTCAATTGCGCTTTACATCTGTTGTCATCTGGCATGGCGAGTCCTTTTGATAATTTTTCTCGAAACGGACGATAATTGATCTATTGGGCAAGTTGGCCGGCATAGTATATATTGCGCTGTTACAGAGGGTCTTTGCTCTCATTTTCAGTTACATTTTGTGGGGTGCGGCGGCAATACGACATTTTTGAGCTAAACTTGTTGGTCCTCAGGAACATTTGCGTCGCACGTTAGAAACATCAATAATTTTAAAATTCCAAGCAAATCGATATATATTTGAAAACAGCAACTATTGTATTAATTAAAATTAAATGAACACTTCTTTCGTCAATGTAATGGATAATTTATTTTGGTTAAAAATATTTGCAAACTTTAAAAAGGTAAATTTTACAAGCCTGGAGGAAGCAAATTTATTTTATGGGCATACGAAACGTTCAGGGCTGCTTAAACCACTGGCTGTCATTTCATTTCGTTATAATCTTATTGTTGATTAATGTGTGTGCGTGTTATTAGTCCACGAATATTTTTGCATATGTTGATTTTAAAGAAGAAGAAGAGGAAGAAGGCCAACGAAGTGAATTCTTTTTGAAGTCTTAAGAGTCTTTTTATTGCAATTTTTGCTTAAGCAATTTTCCCCATTATTTCAACGTTTTTGAGATTTCCACAGCATCCCAAATTTTATGAAAAATTTTTACTACCTTTAAAAACCATGTTTTAAAATTTGGAAAAATTAGCATTAAAGCGCTTTACATAGGCGTATGTAAACAACACTCCTCTTAATATTGGTGGGGTGCTCTTGTAGATAATTGGTTGTCTCACATAATTGAATGTGTACCGTCAAACATATAAATAGGCAGGCAGTTAAAAAAAAATAACAGAAATTGGCCGTAGAGAAATTAAGGTAGCTTTTGTTGTGTGGTTTAGAGGTGAAATGCAACAACAACTGCAAATGGAACCACAGAAACTTAATTATATATCAAAGTTATTTCTAATCACTGCCATTGATATCAAAGATGAGTTGGAAGAGGTAAGAGGCTTTGCGATATAGTTCACGAGCACTATTTGTTAATATCTTCTTATATTTTAGCGATTCGAACGTGCCCATATTAATTTGCAACAGCAAGTTAATGGTCTGAACGATAAAGATATGCATGATAAATTATCACAGTTAGTGTGCAAGGAAAAACAGCATGAAGAAATATCAATTGGATTTTTATATATAATGTTAACTGATCCCACCATGGCTCTCAAAGGTTACCGTGATTTGACTTTAGTTGCAAGAGATGGTATGAATATGGTGGTGACAAACCTCACCATATTAGTAGCGGAAAAGTATAACAAACTTACTGAAGTGGCTAGACGTCAACTCATTTGGCTACTGCGTGAATTGGTTAAACATCAGGTGTTAAATGTGGAGAACATTATTTGGAATTGTTTACGACAAGCCGGTGGTGGTGATGTATCACAAAAGAATCTCTATTTAGTGGAGAATTTGCTAGATATTTTTATTGAATACCGTGCGTGGTTAGAATCGCAAGCCTTTCTCGTCCAAACCGTGGTGTATAGTTATGTGCGACTCATAGAAGATCATGCCAGTCCAGCGTTGGCTGCTCTAAGACATAAGGAGGTAAAATTTGTAATAACGCTAATACGGGAAAGATTTCTCGACATTATACCATTGGGAAGAGACTTTGTACGGTGAGTTTTATACCTGGTCAATCGATTTCATCAGATCAAACTATTTGAAATTATTTTTTGCCTTACAGGCTATTACAAAATGTTGCTCGCATACCAGAATTCGAGCAACTGTGGCGTGACATTTTGCTTAATCCGAAAAGTTTACATCCCACATTTAGTGGCATTTGGCATCTGTTACAAATCCGCACTAGCCGTCGTTTCTTGCAATGTCGCCTAACACCGGAAGTAGAACGTAAATTGCATTTTCTGGCTTCCTCCGTAAAATTTGGAAATCAAAAACGCTACCAGGACTGGTTTCAAGATAAATACTTTGCAACTCTGGAATCACATAGTCTGCGTTCTGATTTAATCCGCTTCATCATCAATGTCATACATCCCACTAATGACATGCTTTGCTCAGATATTATACCGCGATGGGCCATAATTGGATGGCTTATATCATCCTGCACAAATACCATAGCCTCAGCGAACGCCAAGTTATCGTTATTCTACGATTGGCTGTTCTTCGACCCGATAAAGGATAACATAATGAATGTTGAACCGGGTATTTTAGTAATGTATCATTCGATACGTAACCATCCAAGTGTGAGCAGTACTTTATTGGATTTTCTGTGTCGTATTATGAAGAATTTTTGTCTTAAGTACGAGGACAAGATACGCATGGGCGTTTATAATTCATTAAATAAGATTTTAGAAAAACAGGCAAGTAGTAATATTTCATCTTTTTATGAAATATCAGGATTTAATTTTGTTTTTTATTATTCTGTCTTAGGTCATTCCAAACCTCCATCCCTTGTTCGAATCCCCTAAGCTTGATCGCGAATTGAGAATACTGATAAGAGAGAATTTCCGCGAGTTTGTCTCGCCGGCTACTCCGAGCGGTAATGTTGGCCCTCCTATTTATCCGACATCTTCAGTGATACAAGCACCTGTTTTCAAAAAAGAAGAAGAAGAAAAGTTTTCAGAAAAGAAGCGTTCAATGCATCAGAGCGCTGCGATATTTCAACAGGCACAGCAACAACAACATTCTGATTTTCAACATGGGCAAAATCATTTTCAACCACATAACTCGACCACTATCGATTTGACGGAGCACCCTGCTACAGCGGGAGCTGTGGATTCAGGAGGTGGGGGTGGTACTATAAAATCTTTAATTGATGAAGATAACAAACTATCCATAATACCACCTGAAAGCAACGATGTTGAAACCGAGGCGGCCTTTAGCGAAGATGACGATGACGCGAATAAAGAAATCAAGAGTGAAGAACTTACAGACGATGATGATGATTTGCCGCTTTCGAAAGTGCGTTTACGTGAAAAACCTACTCCAGAGAAAGTTGATTTACCCGCCTCCATAAGCGATACATTCGAAACGTTTGTTACAAAACGTAATTCGTTCACGTGGGAAGCTTTCCTGGAGGATTTTCGTTCATTACCCGCCTCAGCAGTGGACGATACCCAACTACAGTATGTGATCTCGAATACGCATTTAATATTACGCGAAACATTACCGTTGCAGAACTTATTTCCCGATAGCAAAACCGATGAAAAGAATTTGGCCAAAAGCATTAGTTATCCATTGTTTGGCTTATTTCGGTTTCTGTATGAAAACGAGGATAAAAGTAAGAAGCCGTTTCAGACTTTGCTTACAGAAATATGCACGCGCATACCAGAAACGGGTTACCTGCTATTGTACTTCATGAAAGTCCACGTTAAGCTGCAAACGCGAAAGAATGCTCAACAAGCTACACAATTTAAGACCAACATTTATCGTTTGTTATGCGATGCGGTAGATGAAAAGGTTGACGATTCTTTAACAAGAGATTTGGATCTGTTAGAGAAAGAAAATACCGCCATTTTTTTGTGGCTGTTGCCTGATGTGTATCGTGAATTTAAGGCGAGTGCAATCAATAACAGTGAGCTGCTGCGTATCACACTTCGATGCATTGATGCAAAGAATTTGCGAGATTTAATGTACTACGTGGCTCAAGGCAAACTGACGTTGTTCAAATCTGATGGGTTAGTCGATTGTATACGAGATAGTTTGACATATGAAACCTTTGAACAGTTGTGTTTGTGGCAATTGGTACAAGCACATGACGTGCCGTTAAAATGCTTGCAGGTCACTTGAGGAATATCATAGCAACGAAAACTAAAACAGATTTAACTTTTTTTTTGCATATTGCAGGATCTGCTACCGGAGTTGGAATCAGCGAATCATCCCGAAGCCTTAGGTTATATGCTCTTATTGCTAAAAAACGAAGAGCCTACGAATGAGCTAATTCGGTTACTTTTAAGTAGGGAAACAAAGACACGCGGAGATCCTTTTGTAACCTCGGCTCTAAGGTAAAATATTGCGTTTGAAATTATATTAAATGATTTCATATTTTTTATTTCGATAGGTTTTGGTGCCAAAGGGGAGAAGAGAAATTATCAGAAATTATTGCGTCGTTGTTAACATCCAAGTATCCTAGCTCATCACCCAATAAAAGAAAAAGACCACTCAAAGGCAGCTCTGCCGTGAACAGTTCACCTTCAGCAGATCAGGTAAACAATTTTGCATAATATTTAGCGCATTACTTCAGGCAATTTTTTTCAATCGTAGGTATTAAATCATTTGGAACATTATAGAAGAAGTTGTCGCCATGGTACTGACACCGGCCTGTATGTACATGACACAATGCAAAGGGCACTCCAAACAGCTTATACACACAGTACTGAAAGCACAAAAGTAAAACGAACAACTTTTTCCCCCCGCAAGCGAACTAAATTTTGATATTTGTTTTTAGAAGCAATATAGCGATTTATTTGCACTGGCTGCTGAAGATGAAACCACGGCCGTGGGAAGAAGAGGGGGCAGTGGTCGCGGCCGCAAACAACCCACATCTAAAAAGGATACAAGTAATCAAAGTAATAGTAACAAAAAGAACTCCGATCCTGTTAAAACTATCTATTCATCCGATGAAGATTCAAGTGAGGTAAGAAAAAGTATAAATATCATACACGTGGTATTATCACAATCTGCAGCTTAAAAGGGCTTTACTTTTAAGAGGCTTCAAGTAATATTTGAGATTGTTGTCCGCTGTCATAGGTAATACTGGTCAAAATCTTGACATTCGTGGTTTTTTAAGCAAATCGTGTCCACTTTCAAATTTATCTGTACAATTGATTCGGCCATAGGTGCCACATTTTAATTTTGCTTCTGAGCTGAGTGCTTTCTGAAATTTTGAGAATGTCAAGAACCTAATGATAGGTAGATAGATAGACATGGCAAGTGAACTCGGACTCAAGCTAATTGAAACCTAATCTTTATATGAATCACTTTCTAATTGTAGTATTGTCTTATTTTGAAATAATGCGTAGAAAATCAAAAAAATATGATGGAATTAATTAAGTATTTTATATTCATTTTATTCATTCAATTATAAGGAGGACTGGTCAAAACAAAAGATTTCACAGGCTAAGAAAAGGAAAAAAATTAATGATTCGGACTGACAAAACCAAAATCCTACGTCACCATATTGCTACGATGATGCCGATGATAATGATGATGAACATAATAATGATAAAGATATTTATAATCAAATTGTTTAAAATTACAAAAATTTGAAAAAAAAGCAAAAAAAAAATGTAAAATGCAACAGAAAATAACAAAAAAAAAATTATTATATTATTGTAATTAAAAAGCAAGAAAAAAAAGTTTAATAGCATTAGTAATGCCAATGTAGAATTTTTTGAGTGTTGAAATATTCACGTTATATTTTTTTATTTTTAATAAAAATAAAAAAAGGACATTTGAAAAACAAAAAATGCAAATAATAAATAAAATTTAAAATTTTCCCTTTTTACTGTACTTCCCATTACACTCCCAATCCCCTCCCGTCCACACCTAATGCAGATCATTTTATAACAAAATTGAAGCAAAACGAAACATTGTGAAAAGACTAAAAAAATTGTAAAACAAATTCATAATTACGTATACATAAAACAAAGTAAGAATAAAAATAACAAAAATCGTGTCTTTTACTTAATTTTAAAAAAGAACAAAAAGTGTTTTATTAACAGGTCTTATTAAGGTTTGGAATAT
Organism: Glossina pallidipes; assembly: GCA_000688715.1. Lineage (NCBI taxonomy): Eukaryota > Metazoa > Arthropoda > Insecta > Diptera > Glossinidae > Glossina > Glossina pallidipes. The sequence goes on from KK499810.1 coordinate 1,564,418, forward strand.
CAATACCGATCTAAACACAATTGTCTTCCATTTCAAATTTTTATTTACTTTCTTTTTCGACTTAAAAGCGGCTTTTTTTTATGAAAATAAATCCAAAAAGTATACGAATAATTTAAGTCATAGTAACAAAAGGAGAGTTATGGTCATTATTAAGTATATGTACTATATACTTGGATACTTTAGCAATAATTACATGTTTATTTCTATGTTTTTATAAAATGTATATTGTTCGTCTTCATGAACGTTGTGCAAAAGACGGATATCTTGTAATCTAATATCCCTGATACGCTTTATTTTAACGTAACTCCAATCGAAATCGGTTATTATATAGGAACTAAAGTAATGTAGGGAACATCTAAACTAATTTAATATGTCAATAGAGCGACTGTACTTTGTTATAATAACCGCTACAGAAAGTAGTGGTAGTGGTACTTATGTTGCTCGTCTTAAGATTGTTATTATTAATTTAACCAGAGAATAAATTCTAAGACTAAAGTATTAAAGCACTAGCAGCTAAGGTTATCGGCTTTATTGAAAACTCTTGAGAGGGACTTGCACTTGTCTTCTTAATAATTTGTTGTCGAAATTACAAATCAACAACAAAATATCTTAAAGTGCAAAGACACCGAATTTCTCCACTCATAGTTATCTGATGACAAACTAGGTAATAAACCTATTAAACTCTCATTATGGTGGTGACTTCATGAGAAAACCGATACCGCTACTGATTCTACAACCAAATCGAACCTCAGTCAGTTCAGTTAGCTCAGTCAGTTTCAAAGCCGTGTTTTTACTGTGAGCACACGCATTTAACGCATTTAGTTTGCGAATCTGACTAAATTAAATACGGATTTTAGAATAATGTCTCAGCAACCTGTTGCTTTATTAACGCGCAAAGAGGCGTTTAAATGTGCGCTTAAGTATATTTGCTCTTTCCATTTTTGCTTAAAAGTGCGCTTAGGTATATTTGCTCTTTCTATTTTTGCTTAAAAATGCGCTTAGGTATATTTGCTTAAATGTGCGCTTACGTATATTAGCTAAGTTTTATTTATTAAGAGAGAAAGTCTGAATTTGTGCAATGAAATTGGGAATCGTTGTGAAAAGCACAAGTCTGAATTGTTGATATATACCTACTTGATATTTTAGGTAAGCAGTGTTTATTGAGTAGAGGGAGATAAAGAGAGAATTTGTAATATATTAGATTGGCGAGGAAATGTCGTCGTATTTTATATGAGGCATTTAATTATGAGTTTATCTCTAGTGTTTACTAGAGATAGGAGTACAAATTTTCGCGGCTTCAAATTTGGCAGAACCATTGAAAGCTTTTGCATGTAATTGATTGTAAAAGAGGGGCAAAAAGGGTTAAAGCACCCGCTTGCAGTTCAACGTAACTTTACGACGTACATTTAGAACATCCATGTTTTCAAAAGCAAAATAATTGAGGTTTTGTTTGCTATTTGTAAACGAGAGCAGACACAACGATGAAAATTTTCACGTATATAATTCTATAGTATATGAACAAACGAACGTTGACAAAAGCGATCACACCAACCCGAATTATAGAATATCGAAATTTTATATTCTTCGAATTTTATAGCCTACATCATTTTACGCCTTTGTTTTTGTTGCGAACCAAAGTTACTAAAAAGATACGTAATTAGCAGTTGTGCCTGGAAGAAACAACGTTATCGAACGGCAGTGAATGCAATCGCATGCGTATGTTGAAACGCAGCCGAGAAATGAAAGCAATCCTTGACGTTTTCATCAATGGCTATATAGTGAAAAGACAAACTACGGTTTGTTTGTAAAATTTTTTTTTTTGGAAAGAATTGTTTTGCGATAAGGTACTGTAATCATTTTACTATATATCTCCTGTTTCCTTATCATTTAATTATTTTTATATCCACCACTGAAGTATGGATGTATACTCATTTCGGTTTTTTTTTTATAATGGATGTAACAGCCAAAAGCAAGCTTCAGAAACCCTGCAAAGTATATATATTTTTGATCAACGTGATATCCTGAATTGTGTGATGTATGTTCAAGCATCGTAAAATGTCGAATAGTAATTTTTTGTACTAAATTTTAGCACAACTTTTATCGTAAAAATACTGCAGATGAATTTAAATAGAAAGATTCATTATACGACATAATTGTATGACCAGAACTCTCAACACTACTCAATCAACATATGATTTTGTTATGCTTCTTCAACACTTCCTAATTATTACATTTACACAAATTGCACACGTTGAAAAATCAAAAGTTCATATATGTTAGTTCTTTAGTTGAAAAAATTTTTCCCGGCGCGGTTTTTTTTCAAGAAAATTCCTTAAATTGAGAATAAATGTAAAAAAGCTTTGTTTTATTCTGATAGTCTTTTTAAAAGCTGAATGTGTTTTCCTTTTAGAAGGAGTGCGGATTATCCTATATTTGAGCAATTTTATATGAGAGTGTTCTGTTCTACCGTGTTAATTAAAAATGTGGGGTGACACAATTTTAATTGTATTCATTTCTATTTGTACCGCATTTTTGGGAGAAGGTATGTAAACTTATTTTTTTCTATCTATTTTAAAATACCGAATTTATTTTGCAATGTAAATAAGGTCTGACTTGGCTATTGGTATATCGCACTGAAAAATATCAAAAATTGAAAAGTGAAGTAGAAAAGCAAAGCAAAAAATGTAAGTAAAATTATTTGATACCTGGAAAAATGTTGGTTGTTTACTCTCTCTCATTATTAACATAGTAGAACGACGTAAGGAAATCCATGGAGAATCATTGGATAAATCGCAGAAAAAAAAAATTGAACGTGATGAGGAGAAACTTAAAAACAACAATCGTGATCTTTCTTTGGTTAAGATGAAGTCTATGTTTGCTACCGGCTTTGCTTTCACCGCACTATTGAGTATGTTTAACAGCATGTAAGTTCAGACCGAATTCAAACGCTGATGCATTTAAACAATATAAAGAACCACTCGTGTCTCTAGTTTTGATGGCCGCGTTGTTGCTCAGTTGCCGTTTACGCCCATTTCTTGGATTCAAGGGTTAAGTCATCGCAATTTGTCGGGCGAAGATTATACGGATTGTTCGTTTATTTTCCTGTATATACTATGTACTATGTCTATAAGGCAAAACATTCAGAAACTTTTGGGCTTTGCACCTTCAAGGGCAGCGAGTAAGCAAGGGGGCGGGTTATTTGGACCGACACCGGCGCAATTTAAATAATCATCATATAAAATAAATAAAATTTTGTATTTAAATATTATTCAATATATGAAAACGATAAATTATTGCTAAAAAAATATGAATTGATTTTGGCGAAGCACTTAGTGCTAAACAATATTTGTTTCTAGCATAGGCCGATCAATAATAATTCGATCGAAACTTAAACGTGTTAAATCTATGGTGCGGAATCGGCCGTCAATAATTAGCTCACATATTGCTCTGCCTACAGCGGGGGTATGTTGTATGCCATGCCCACTAAATCCTGTAGCTATTAGCAGATTGTTATAATAAGGATGGGGCCCTATAATTCCATTTTCATCGTACACATTGTACTCATAATAACCGGCCCAACTACTTACAACCTTAGCGGACTCAAACGCTTTACAACGTCTTGCTAATGTAGGCCAAACGTCTGTTTCGAAATATGAGTGATCTACGTCTAAATTATCAGTGGCAGGTTCTTGGTCGCTGTTTGGACTACGACCGCAGAGATAATTTCCAGCTAATCCGTCTCTTCTAAAGTAGGTGCCATCAGGATCTATGGTTAATGGGGTGCATAGTCCGGGAGCATTTTCACCTTGGCTGTTAATAACGTATACATAACGTTTCCTAGGTTCAACTGGCAAAGGCATTTGAAGTAAACCCCTGCCGGCACCAATACGGGCCAATTTCGCTACTTCTCCTGAATGTGCACCAGCCGCTACGACGCAAATCGCAAATTTAACAGATCGCCTTTCACCGTCAGGCATTTGAATTACAACTTTGTCCAGCGCCTGATAGTCTCCCTCTGTGTTACCATGTATAATCACTTCAGAATGCTCTTCAAATTCAAAATTAACTACTTCGCCGTGTACAAAGTGAGCGCCCAGTTCTTTGGCTTTGCGCCTGTAACCCATAAGCAAAGCCCACGGATCGAACCAACCCTCTTGTTCCAAACCATGGCACCCTGCAATAACTCTATTAATAAATACCTTTAAATGTGTTTCGAGTCCTTACCTAAAACTATGCCTTCCGTAGAAATCCAAGGAAATTTATTTTTCAATTGTGAAGCGTTCAAAAGTTCATTACGAGCCCCCAATTCGTTTTGCAATCTCGAATTACGCTTAAGAGTTTCGGCGCCCTGTTCAGAAGCCAATGTGAGATAGCCATGGGGTGTGAAATTTAGTTCTACATCACCTAAATAATCTTTAATTCCACGTATAAATTCAGCGCCAAATAAAGACATTTGTATGTTTTCAGGCAAAGAAAATTGTTGCCGTAAACCACCTACTGAGAGAACTGTAGAGGCGCGCACGTACTGAAATTTTAATGATAGAATTAATTGCGCGTTGCATGAAATTTGATAATGAAATAAAAACTCACCGTTGGATCTCGTTCTACTACCACAACATTTAGACCATCTCGAGCTTTTTCTTTTAGCCAAAAAGCCACAGACGACCCTACGCCGCCACCGCCTATAACCAAAACATCGCAATGAGTTTGAAACACATCGTCAGATGAGTTTCCTTTTTCTCCTTCAAACCGTTTTTCATTGTTATTCAATGTCGAAGTCTCTGTTGTTTCTGTTCCTTTACTCGTCCAATTATTTGGGAGAAAGAAATCTCTCACCTTTTTCATGTCATTCTTTAAAACATTCAAAGTCCTCGTTAACGGATGATTTTCATTTTCTAATCCTTTATTTTTATGAAACGTTACAGATGTCGTCAACGAACGTCTGGCATGAAGTTGCGATTGGGGTCTTGATAACAAAACGCGTATTAAATGCGACATTTGCATTCTGACTGATTAAATGCTTTTATTTTGTTACTAATTGTCCTCTTATCGCTTCTAATCATCAAGATATTCACTTCAATTGCCAGACGTCGGAATCCACGGAATCCACTTTCTCACTTGAATCACTTGAAGATTTTCACTGAGGCTAGATAAAGCGTTCAACAACTTCGCTGATAACAGCCAGTGTTGATCTACTCATATATTCTTCGTTTTCGCGTATTTGCATTTGTAGTCTATTGAAAATGATTATTTACATAAACGTTTTGGGCAGCTATACAATTAATTAAATTTGATGTGAAATGGAAAGAAATATTTATTCATAATTTGCCTAAAATTTGAACCAAGGAATTTTTTTCAAAAATAAATTCACAGACGACTAGAACTATTGCTGAAATTGTTCTCCTGCGTTTCCATTTTGCATTTCCGTTTATTGCCATAATTGATTAATTAATTCATTAATCGATTGAAGCAGTTTTCAAGCAAGTAATCAAAACTATTCCTTCTTCAATTCTTCACTTTTTTTTATAAAACATTTATATTCAGATGTTTTTTTTTAATTCGTACGTTTTTAAAGTTACTTTGCCGTTTAAGTAAATTAATGTGAATTAGTGTCACGAAAAGTTGAACAAAAAATGTTTGTATCTTTTCAATAGCAATTAATGGGTGGCATAGGAATTTGAGAGAAAAACTGCTGCAGAATGTTTACAAATCAACGGGCGGTATAGGAATTTGAGAAAAAAACAGCTGCAGAATGTTTACAAATCAATGGGCGGTACTGACGGCGTCATTTTCTAAAAATTTAATATTCGAAGTGCTATTTTTTCGCGCTTATTCTTTTTTTTTACTTCTTCGACTTTCGAAAGTAAAAAACGAGTTACCGTTAATTACCTCTGACTTTGCCCTCTCTATATTTCCAAAATTATTTTAAACTGTTTTTGAACAGCATTAAATTTTCGTTCGACTTAGTCACCTACGTCCATCTATGTAGTGAAAAGGCATGATGCCAACGGCAATATTATATGGGATAGCGGCAAGATTTGGTCGTATGTGCATGGACATATACGAAATAGGCATCGTTGCCTCACTGTTTATATCAAACATCTTTTCTTTAATTCGAAATCTCTTCTTTTTTTGAATGTAAGCCTTCTCGTATTATAACTAAGTCAATTGCTTTACCAACTTATTAAGACCTCTTTTTGAATTTAACGTTTAATATAGTACGTAAGCGTATTTAGGGCATATTTGATTTTGTGGCTTTTAATCGATGACTTAAATACTATTTTTAACAACGCTTTGAGCAATCACTTAATATCTAAGAAACTGCCGAAATTTCATAAGTAAGATTTTGTTATGCTTTTGTAAAATAAAATAACTAAACAATAAGAAAAATAAGGGAAAAATGAGAATCTGTAAACGCAATACAAATTTTTCGGCAGATGATGTTAAACTATTGCTTTCCTTGGTTACTGAAAGACAAAGTATTGTTGGATGTAAAAGAACGGACAGAGTGAGTTCGCAAGTTAAAGAAGAGTGCTGGAAAGCAATTGAGAAAACTTTCAACATGAAGTCCAATGTCTTTCGAAGTTACAAGGAGTTGAGGAAAAAGTTCGATAACATAAAGTCTTCGTGTAAAAGACAAACAAATAAAGAGAAAATATTTATGCACAGTTCCAGTGGCGATCTCTCACAAACAACGGCACCCGAAAATGATGATGTAGAGGAAAAGGGAGTCTTTCAAGAACATGACCTAAAGAATTATCAGAAAGAGCCTGGCGATAACATTGGTTTTGAAAAATATAAAGTCCAAGGTAATTTTGCTAATACAAAGTTGTGTGTATATTAATTTCTATTCCACAGTTCCTTCTTTAGATTCCGAAAGTGAGGATCTTTCTCTACTAACAGAAAGGGAAGGTAAAATCAAGTTCATTATAATATCTATAAAAAATATTTAAAATAAACTGCATCTTCATTCTAGATAAGCCGTCAAGTGACTATGAGTATAGGCATAATTATGTTTCGAAATTGAAAAAGAGAAAACGTCGAGCAGAACTGCCAGGTTTACCTCAATCTGCACCTTCCTGCAGAAAAGTTGCCTATGTAAAAGCTACATGGCTGCAAGAAAAAGCGGAAGTAGAAATTAATATGCTTAAACAGGAGCACCATATCAAGATGAGGCACATGGAAGAGAGACACAAATTAGAAATGGAAAAATACAAAATGGAGTTGGCTTTATTAAAAGTTAACTTGGATTTGAAAAAACGGGAATTGGATGAAAGAGAACGCGCAAAAGCGAAAATAGAAAGCGTGATATCTGAAGCAAAAATTGCACAAAATGACTCTGACTATCAACAATAAATTTAAAAACAATTATACGAGCACCGTTTCGTTATTTCGCGTTTCTATTTTCTTGTTTTTTTTTTTGCTTCATGTGCTTTTTGGATGATTTTCTATTTGAAGTTGATAATGAACTCCATAAACTATATATACCATTGAAAACAGGAACTTATCAGATTATCCGTCATAGGGAAAGACAGTCTTTAAACCAACGAAGTAGTAATATTTTAAATCTTGGGTGACAAGTTTTTTTTATTCCAAGGTCGAATTAAAATCATTTCTTTCAAGGATGAAAGAATTTTACCTTTTTTAAACTAGACATCGGTCGCTTTGGTATTTTATAAATAACTTACGCGATTCCTATGCAGACTGCTTCAAAAATTGAGAGAAAATTGCTCGATCTTTTTTGTCATTATTTACGTTATGGTCTTCTTCGAAGAAATCAATACGTTTAAAGAAAAGGGGAGACCAAAGTGTCTTAACACCTTTCTTGATTTCTCAAGTTTTTCTTACCCACAATTTGTTCTTACGAAATGTATAACAAATCTATTTTAAAAAGGCCGAATTCACGAGGAATAGATTTTTATTGAATTAATTTTACATAATTTTCGAACTTTTTTCTTAAAAAGTGGTTGGTATAGATCTATCCTTTTTAACCTGCTAACGTTTTTTGTTCGAAAGGCTAATAGCTCGTTTACTTTCCTGAGTGAAGTAAATTCTGAAATTTATTTAAGTAGTTTCTATGTTAACATCGGCCCTCATTTTAACTTATTTTCGAATCGATTCTTATTCAAAGTGGTTTAGTGCTAGCAATTGCCTGGGCAGGTACGATTCATCTACAATTTAAAAATGTTATCCTGTCAAAGTGAAAGCAGCTTCTCTTAGAACCAATTTAGTCATTATGTTTTATGGATACTTCTTGCACATCTGCATTGAATTACTTTTCTGAGTACAAATTGTTTTATATAAAGTACATACAACAGCACGTATTAGTATTTTATTATATATTCCAAAAAGTTATTAATAACAATAGCTTGCTTTGCTGAAGAGAGCTTGATTGTAAACTAAGTTGGATGTTTTATTTTAAAAACGCTCTCGGCATATTTAAATTCCTCGTTTCACGCAGCAAAAGTTTCGCTTATTTTTCCTAAAAAACTCCGATAAATAACTCTTTGTCCTGAAAGAAGCAGAATTGATTTCGTTTTGCTTTCTTCAAACATAAGTAATTTGCGAAAATTGAAATCAACCTTAAAAAAGAAAGAACCTCTAATCTAGGAAGAGTTATATTTACAATAAAATTCAGCTCCTCATTTCACAAAAAACGGAGATTGCAACGTATATAAAATAAGTTGATAACAAATTTAAAATGCAAAAGATTTGGGTTTGTTTGATATGAAAGCACAAGTCTTCAAGTACACAAAAAAATTTGTCTGTAGCACTCGGGAAAAGCAAATTCCTTTAACTAGTAATTCAAAATAGTTTTGAGCTTCGAGTTTTTAATAAAACATATTTAATTAATTCTAATCGTTTTGCATTCATTTCAATAAAAAGTCCATATAAAAATAACACATTTCAATATATTGCGAAATTATAGGAAAATGGTATAATTTCTACTCCAACAAACACTTTAGCTAGGCACACATCTAAATAAGGATACATCAGCACTTTTTAAAGTCGACCGGAAAGGTATTTTTCAAATACAACTGAGAAATTTACGATGAGGGAAAATGCACATACTATTGGAACTCACTATTACACACTTTTCTAATGAAATGATAAAGAGTTGAGATTTTCAATCACTTTAAATTATACATTATCTTATTCATCTGTTTGTGGTATTTTTCTAAAAGGTTATGTTTTTGTTTTCTTTACAAAGTTTACAGCTGATTGTGTTATCGTACGTACATGCAAAGATATATCTCGTGATTTGATACAATTTAACGTCATATCAACAAACCTTTAACAGAGCTTTTGCTCACACGAATGTGGTTATATTGAGAATAAAAATTTACAAATTAAATGAACGAGGAATTCCTATATAGAATGTGGTTACATTGGGTTGTGCAATGAGCTGATCCATATAATATCTCAATGACCCCGGACGGCATGGATTGCTTAGAGTGGGAAGATGAATTCATTGCAGACTATGATAATGAATCGCTGAACGGCAACAACCAATTTTCGAATATTAGAAGGCTTTTGAATATGTTTAGCCGTAAGACTCTAAGCCATCAAAGAAAATATTGACATTTTTTGGAGAAAATTTCAAATAAACTTATGATGTGGCGTACTTTATCTTCCAAGAAATCAAAAAAGAACAGAAATTGAAATATATAACACCTATAAAACAATTTAAAATGAGTTAATTTTGGGCTTGGCATTTGAAATGGCTTTCAAGAAAAAGTACTTTTACCGGCATTAGGGAATCCTACTAAACCCACATCGGCAATAAGTTTCAAATCCAAATTTATTGCTTTATTTTCTCCGACTTTACCCATAAAACTTGTCCCACTGTAGCCACCCATACGTGTGTAGCAGCACTATTTCTGTTAAGTGTATAAGCTGATAATTTTGGAAAATTGAAATTTGGGATAATCATTTTCATCGCGAAGTGTGACTTAGCCTTGTTTGTATCTAATTTTTTTTTTATTATCGTCACGGATGACAGAAACGAGATAAAAAAATGTTCAACGACATAATAGGTTTTTGTTAACTTGTTGGAAATCTATGGAATACGTAAGATAATTTGCTTCAAGTCGATGAGAGGAAAGCATTTCGAGATTATATGACGTGATGAGCGTTTCGAGTAATGGCTTTAATACTAACCAGTTTACTACCATGTATATCCTTTTCCGATCCATATTTCAACTCACTATATAATTTTCGTGTTTATCTCTATTTCGACCTCGTGTTATGTGGCCTTTTTTTTAATTTTTATCTTTTTATTATTCTTTATAAAATTTATTTTCTTTTTTTGATAATACATTCCGTTTCGACTTTTGTTAATAGTAAGAAAACTAATGTACTCATCATGTCGAAGTACTGAAACTTTAAAAAGAAATAAAGCAGACAACTACAGCTGGTCAGCTTAGGCAAATATCTGTAATCAAACCTTATTCGGTGCGTTGTTGCCATTTGCCTGTAATATTAGAATAATTAAATGTAGATATAATAAATTCGGAAACTCATTGTGAAAAGTTAAATGACTCTGTAATTTTTCCGATCCGATCAAAAAAAGAAACAAAGGATCTGATCCCCAATTCTCAGAAGAATTAATACAATCTCTAAAGAGGCGCAGCAATTATTAAAGTGAAAAGGCAAAAAGATAAGCTAATAGTGAAAATGCCGATGTTGAAAGGTACAATCTTGCCGAATCTCGAAATCATATGTACATGTTGAAGTGAAATGAAATCACAAAAAATATTTGCAATTTCATTTTATAGTAAAAGTTAAATGGGGACGCGAGCTGTTCCCTGACATTGAAGTAAATACGGATGAAGACCCTATATTGTTTAAAGCGCAGCTGTTTGCACTGACTGGTGTGCAACCAGCACGCCAAAAGGTGATGTGCAAAGGCGGAATACTTAAAGATGAGGAGTGGAATTTGCAAATAAAGGAGGTAAGTTTGTGTGGGAAATTTTCAAATATATTGGCAATGTAAGCATCTCTTTTTAAGGGGGCCACTATTCTTCTTTTGGGCACTAAGGAAGAAGTGCCACAACAACCATCAGAGCCGGTCAAGTTTATTGAAGACATGAATGAAATAGAAATGGCTACAGCGGTGTGTAAATTAAAATTTAAGAAAATTAAATCATTGTGTAAAGATCGCAAAAATTTATTTCTTTCGTTTCCATAGTTGGAGTTACCAGCAGGTCTTACTAATTTGGGAAATACTTGTTATCTTAATGCTACTTTACAATGCCTACATGCTGTGCCCGAATTGCGCAGCGCATTGGATAGTTTCCCCGAGGAAGATCCTGATGATAATTCGATGGGTATTACGTGCGGTTTAAAATTTTTATTTAAACAAATGGAACGGGCGAGCACTATTACTCCCATCATTTTATTGCAAACATTTCATCGTGCCTTTCCACAGTTCTCGCAAACAGGTGAAAACGGCACCTACCGGCAACAGGATGCCAATGAGTGTTGGTCGGAACTGTTGAAAATGTTACAACGAAAACTGCCAGCTATAGACAATACTGAGTCTGCTGATGCGAAGGGACAAATTAAGAAATATAAGTATGTTTACTACCTAAGCAACCAAAGATTCTTCATAATTTAATTTAATCGCCTTTAGTTCTTTTATTGAACAATATTTTGGTGGCGCTTTTGAAGTAAAAATGAGTTGTAGCGAGTGTCCGGAAGAGGAAACCACAGTCAGCAAAGAGAACTTTTTACAATTAAGCTGTTTCATATCCCCCGAGGTTAAGTATATGCTCAGCGGCTTAAAATCCAAGATGAAAGAGACTTTAGTGAAATTTTCAGAATCCTTGGGTCGTGATGCCAATTACAGCAGATCAGTAAGTAAAATATATGAAATTAATGGAAATATCCTCATTTAAAATATATTTCCTGTAGTATTTGATAAGTCGCCTACCAGCTTATTTGACTGTTCAATTTGTTCGTTTCCAATACAAGGGAAAGGAAGGCATTAATGCGAAAGTTTTGAAGGACATTAAATTTCCAATCGATTTCGATGCATTTGAGTTATGTACTCCGGATTTACAAAATAAACTAAGTCCAATGCGTGCAAAATTCAAAGAAATGGAAGATAACAAAGTAAACCGCCAAAAAGATCCGCTGGCGGAGAAAGATAAAAAGACCAGTGAATCTGATGAAAGAGCTAAAGCTGAAATTGAGCAATATTGGTTTGAGGAAGATTTGGGAAGCAATAATTCCGGTTATTATACCTTACAAGCTGTTCTGACTCACAAGGGGCGTTCCAGCTCCTCTGGTCATTATGTGGCTTGGGTAAAGCATAACGACGATGTGTGGTTTAAATTTGATGACGACATAGTTTCTTCAGTGACAAATGAGGAGATCTTACGCCTTTCAGGTGGCGGTGATTGGCATTGCGCATACGTTCTTTTATATGGCCCAAAGTTGTTGCCCAAGCCAATCGAGGAAAGCAATTAGTTTGTGCCATTCAGCAAAAAAAAAGAAAGTACATAACAAAATGTATTTGGACGCATTTCAAAATATTCATATTAAAAAATAATATAAACACAGACCGTATTGAAAAGAAAAGGAAATTTAATCTAGAATAATAAGTTAGTACGCAAATCGAAAAGCACGCAAGGAGAGGATTTCCCTTCTTCATGACCACAACAGAAGCTTCCCAATAAACTTTTTCTTTCATTTTCAACCCGTAGGTTCTAAGAAAAACTCCATTAGGTGTCTACTTTTTTTCTGTTTACGTGGATGAGAGTATTAGTTGAAGTTTTTGTTAATTTTATTCATTCATGTTCCTCTTGTAGCTTATGTAGCAAAGAAATATTAGTGCAAAATACAATCACAATTATGATTCATTTAAACCTTGAGAACAAGCTGCGTTACTATTTTATGCAACATTGATCAAAAAAAAAAATTAAAATCCATCTTCATCATCTTCCGCCATTTCCTTGGCCAATTCCAAATCTTGTTGTTCACGCTCGCGACGCTCTTCTGCACTTTCTAGATCCTTACCATATGACTTTGGGGGATAACGCATTGCTTTAACACTCTGATTATGTAAATTTAAGCAGAACGAGATGCGTTCATGAAAAGCCAATTGAGGTTCCCGCGTGCTGTAGATATCAGTGCTTTCCTTGCTACGCATGTAATTGTGCGCAGGGTCCAAAGTAGCTTCAATTACCCCGTCCCTTATAGCCTTAGCTACAATAAATTCGGCATCCTCAGCGGAATCTAACATCAAGCGCTTAGCTATATCATGGGGTGAAATACGCGAATACGAGAGGCCAATCGAGCGTATGGCCGTTTTGATGACATTGTGTCTTAAACGGATAATAAGGGTATAGGTGTGATCCTGCTGGAATTTAGGACCGAAGTTTTCTACAACTTCACCGAACCTTTTGAGATTTCCCATACGCACAGCCTGGGTCAGTTGAAAATATGGTGCCAAAGATTTGCGCAGAGCAGCCTGCCGAAAAATTTGACGTTCCGGTATATTACCCAAAAGTAGTTCTACAACAATGATTAGTTTTTGCACGGTTTGACGAAAGCCCACAGCCGCATTTTGAGGAGCTTTACGTAACGCCTGTATTAAATGTTTATGAGCGTCGCTATATTCCAATTTAGCCGCCTTTATACGTCCTAAATAATATAAAAAGCGGGCCCATTCATTATTACTAGCTGATTCCGGAAACACAGACTTTTTAACAAGTTTATCGGCTTGATCGTATAGGTTATAGTGTAAATAATTACGCAAAAGACAGTTGAGGAGAACAGCCTGCCCTTCGAAATCATTTCGCAAAGTAGCAGTTCGTAAACGGGCATGGAGAAAAGGTCGTATATTTTCCAAATTATTATTTAATTCGGCCACACGGGAATGATAAAAATATGACTTCGCTCCAATCAAATCTAACGTCCGACGATTTTGTCCTTGTATTTTGCCCATCAAAGCGTCAGAACAAGCAATTGACCGCGTTAAGTCGTTGTCATCGATAAGTTTGACCAAGAGTAGCAAATAAAAGTAAGCATCTACTTCAACAATTGGCGGCTTAGAAGCTGGGCGGCTTTTCGGAAGTTCGGGCTCCGGCGTACCAGCTGGTATAACGGGCGCAAATTTCAAAGCATTGTCTCGATCAGCGCCAGCTGGATAAATGAATGTAACTAAATTGCGTAGCACTACACCGTTGAGCTTACGCCGTATATTGGGCAAAGAACGTAGAACGCGCAATATGAAACTATATTTTTATATATTAAAATCTGGAGCAGTTTATTTTATAGAATCTTACCGTAATTCTTTGCTGGTTACCGCTTTTTCGATTTGTTTTATTTGCTCTCTTATTTCTTGTATAGCTACTACATCTTGGTCTTTTTTAGGATCAGCTGCATTTTCGGCAGAGGCATCAACCTCCATTTCAACGTCGTGCGTTATGCTTTCTGAAACTGTCATTTTCTTTCTTTTGAATTTAATTAATATCAAATTTTATTATTGAAGTTAAAAAAAATCCTTCTTTGCCAGTTAGAAAATTGTCGAGTAATGCAGTTTAGAAATAACCCACAATTTGCTTTTAATAATTCTTTTTGTATGGAAAGTCAACCATAGGGTGCTGCGAAAAGTTTTAACAAAAAAATGATGTCCTACAACAGTGTGTTGAAAATTATTTAATATTATTCACATGTTCAATACAACAAAGTAATTCATTTGATTTACATATGTTAAAGCTTGCAATAATCTTTAAGATCATAATATTGTATATTTACTTCTCAAGTTTTGAAGAGCGGGTAGATATATTTGATAATGTTAAAATAAAGCCCACAGTGACCGTAAATGCTGTAAGATTTTTTACAAACAAAAAAAATGCTGAACAAGAAATAAAAACAATTACTTTTGAATTGAAAAACTATTTACCTTTGTTTTGTAGCAATTTGAAAAAATAAAAAATTAGCAATAAAGGCCATTTATTTCACGTTTAAAATATATTTGTGAAATCAAAACGTTTAAGCAATTCTTTTCCAATGTTTAACTACGTCAGCAAAGCTTTCTTCCGAACTCATTTCTTTTATTTCATTTATCATGAATATATAACTTCATTAGAAAAGTTTAATTTTTTTTATATTCGTTTTTTTTCTTATTGTTTTTCATATATTTGTTGTTTATATTTATGTTGACTTCTTCATTTTTGGTTCTCAAAGCATGTGCTTATGCTTATATTTACATCCATTTAGTTGCTTTTTGTTACCAAATTAGTGGCTTCTCATTGTGTTTCGACCTGGCGTTTATTTCCCCGAAAAACGGAATAACGCACCATTGTGTTAGGCTCAAATCCAATTGTGTATTTTTTTTCTAAGTAGATTTTTTAACATCACCCTGTTTTTTAATATAGGTGTTATTTAACAGAAAGTAGCGCGTTCGTAATGTCATTTAACAGAAAGTAGCGCGTTCGTAATGTTATTAAACAGAAAGTAGCGCGTTCGTGATATTATTTACAGAATAAGCTTGGACGTCAACCTTAATCGAATATACCTAAAATGAAATAGTGACATTCACAATTAATGATATGCAATTGTGAATAGCATCGTTTTATTTTTATTATTTTCTTATAGAACTTATGCAGAAAGATAAAGCACAGAAGTATTTAAATGGAATAGCAATACAAAAGTACAAGGACTTCGGCGAGAGTTATGAATATTGAAATTGATGTTACTGTTGCAAAAAAACAGTATATACCAAAATTTGGAACGTTTATATATTATTTTCCGACGACGCCTGCGAAATGAATATAAAATAAAGAATTGAATACATGAAGTTAAAGAAGAACAAGAACACAATTTTTGATGTGCCCATAGTTTTCTGTTACAAGTTCCATGTCTGTTAAATGACAAAGCCTAGTAAACAATGTTGCCATAATTAATATTAATGCTCAATTGCTCGACCATCTGTTAGAAATAGGAATGAGAACAAAAGTTTGTACTTTGAAATTATCGGTATTTACTCATCACAAACACAATAATCTTATTTTTTCTTCTGTGCGGCATTTTAGTGATTTTGTAATAATTTTTTGGTTTCTATTAAATTTTCATATAAGGTGGAATCATAAAAGTTTGCATATTTATGAGAAAATATATAAATTTCTTTCTTAGGTACAAAACCTACATGTATTAAGAATTGTAAAGCAAGCGACAAGCATTGCATATCATGCCTTATGTGTAGTTACTCTTTAGTGTTTTCTAAATATATAATAGAGAGAATATTTTTTTATGATAAATATTTTTTAAAGGCTTCTCGTATACTAATGGGTGATTCGCCGAAGTTGTGCTTGGAAAAGAATGATGACGATGATGAAGTCAAAGCTAAAGAAAAAATCATTCAGAGACGAGAAGCCCGGCGCAGAAATATTTTGCAAAATGCTAAAAGTCGTTTAGAACGATTAAATGGACGCGTGTCAACGGCCAATAATGGAGGCGATCAACGCTCCAATTCTTATGGTAGTATTAGATGTTAATAAGTTACAACGAATTTTACAGTTATGTAAATTTATTTTAGGAACAGTTGCGGCTGAAAGGTATGAATATTCCGATCCAGAAGTAGAACCTGATATTAATTTAATTGGACGTTCTAACACTTATGAAGATGCTAATCATTTCGATGAGAGCATGCTAAGAACATTAATTAATGATAGCGCAACAAGAACGTCAACGCAGCGACGACGGAATCGTTTCTTAAAATACCGTTTACATATTATTGTTTGTGCTTTATTCTCACTTATTATTACGACTTTATGGCCAGCCAATTCATCCTATGGTTTCAGTATATTCACACTTTCCGGTCTATGCATTATTACCGATTTGGTGTTCCTCCGGGAACAGTATCGTCGGCCTCCTATTATGGAAATACTGATGACTTTATGCGGCATAAAAGCAGCTCACGCTAGCATTATTTTACACATATTTTCAATAGTTCAAAGTTTATTGGTTGATTTAGGTGTGTTTGTATTTAGCTTTTGTACATTTTCATGCATTACAGTTCTCCTTAATGAGCAATACATTAACTTAATTCTAATCAAATAAATTTATTACTTCCTATGGAAACCAAAAAATAATTATATTTTAAAATGAAATCTAACGTAGGTACAATCAGTCACAATCGAAAGGATGGTCTCAGGACCAACATCGCTGAAAATGATTTATTTTGCTACTTTTCTGTATATTACAATTTTTCCCTTTTTTGTTTACGTAAAATCATTTTTCATTTCTTCTATATTTTTGTTTTTATCGCCCTCTTAAGCGGTCAATATTCTGATGTATATTAGGTGTTTGCAAAAGTTTCGATCACTTTTCTGACTTGAAAAATGCAATATATATTAATGATACTAGTTTCAATCATTTTCTACAATATTTTACAATACTTTTGACAACATGGCGATATCATGTCGAAAGAAGTTATATTAGTTTGGTAGCGGTCCGCCCACCGACCCATTTTTGCACTTCTTCAACTTTGCAGGCATGCGTGCCAGCCAATGCATCAGTTTAAACAAATGGTAATCAGGAATCGCCATGTCTGGTGATAACGATAAAAAATGTTTTCATGGTCGCGATATGGCAGAATTCCCCGTTCGAACTGCAAGACAATAATATTTTCGTGGAAAAATAGTATTTTATGTAGAGGAATGTCGAAACCATGGAATTCAACCGTTGCGTACACTGGTATTTCCCACTTGTTTATCATTTTTTGGTCAAAATTTTTGCAAACACCTAATACTATAATTAAGTGGGATATTTTTCAAAAACAATCGCAACAAAAGCATCATCGCAATTTAGCATCATATTGCGTGAAAGGTAATAATTTTGCGTTAGCTAAGAAGTCCAAAGAGGCCCACTGTAATGTTAAATGTGAAACGTGCCATCGACAAACCTGCTGAAACATTAGACTGATTAGGAAACCATAGTGATACGTATAACCTGACGATAAGCCTTTATAGACGGATAATAATAAATCCTTTCTGGCCGGTTTTTGCTGATAAGAAAGTTGTTTGATGACTTTTAGGCTTTCAATAGTTACGAGAGGATGTTAGCATTCCGATAATGTCACCAAGCTCGTGTTAAGAGTCGTCCGATAATTGGGAACATGACTCTTTATATCTAGTTTTGAGATTTTATTAGCACATCGTTTACCAATGGGTCACTACACCATTAATTGATTATTATCATCAAGCTATGACTTTGGCAATGTACGAGCTGACGATGATGGTGTTAACGAATACAATACATTCAACATTGTTGTTACCGTACCATCACAACGAACATCAATTGACCCTTTTCGACACGAGATCAAGCATAACAGTAACACAAACCGCATAAAAAATCAACAGAAAAAAAAAAGACATCGAAGAAATGCATATTTTGCACTTTATTTTGTAATGCTGATTTAATAAAGGGCCTAACAAACGTTTTCGTTATTATTTCGCAAAGGATAGAGGTATGACGATACATATGTATTCATCGTAGGTAGTAAATCAATGGGTGAAATTACACTTACTTATTTGGAAACCTGCACTTTGGAATGTTCTCACCTGCAAAGCCAGCTTTAATCATACCAGAACGCTAGAAAATTTTGTTCTTATATACATATACATATGTACGTCTGTACGTAAAAATTTTTTGGAAGTATAAATTTTCGGTAGTATTATTTTTTGGTAGCGTAGAATTTTTTAGTGGTATAAAATTTTTTGGAAGTATAAATTGGTCGTATAGTTGGTCGTCGCTGCGTAATGAGTTCTAAATGCTCATCGCCGTATATCTTCTGAAAACAGTGGGTAGGGTGTATCTACGTATTACGATAACGATTAATTTGATAACTGGCGAGAGAGATGGGTAACATCCATTCGCAAATATCCCGTGTTTATAAAAAATCTTATAATGTTTGGCACTTCTAACCAAAGATGGCATCACCTTACTCTCTTTAAATTTCTTGAAATATAACCAACAACTAATACGAATTGAAACATAGGACTTTTATAATTCGCAAAAGCTTCTTATTAAGCCCGTTGTCTTAGTTTAGAAAAAGCGGCTTGTTGCTAGCCTAGAAGGGAAGGAACGATAACACAAAAAATAATAGTAGTCGACGAAGTAAATAAGCACTTATTTAAGAATTTAAAAAAATTTTTTTTGTTAAATAATTCTAAGACTAAATACATGATTAATTCCAAGAACTTTAAGTTCTTAGTAGAAGCATTGAAAGCTTTTGATTCGCTTTAAGCCTCACATTTACTCAACACTCTTCTCAATGAAGCTAAGTTGACGTATTTTTGCTTGGAAGCATTTTTAAATAAATATAAGCAGCTTCTAAAGATATCTATTGAAGTGTTAGAGGAGTTAGAGACCAGTAAGATGTTAAATTGTAATCTTTCAACATTCGAGTCTGGCCATGTTTTTGGGAGTGTTTGGTAAAAATTTTCAAAATTTTGAAGAAGAGGCATCTATTACTCTGAAAACCTCATAATGACTCCCCCCTTTGTAGTTCCTTTCCATAAAGTTAAAAAAAGTGTTTTATCGCAGAAAAGTAATGTGCTCCATAAGTTGTAAATTATTTAAAAATCCTTGACATAATAATATTTCGTCATTAATTATCGATTAAATTCTCGACAGTTATTCATATAATCATTTTCAGGAAAAAGTGTTGCATGGGAAGTGGTCGAGGAACTGATCAGATTCGGAACATTTGCAATAGCGCGTATGCTCGGGCCAGAACAGTTTAGCGTACTAAGGGTACCAAGTGATGGTTGAACACAGCAATCCGAAATGGATAGGCGGACAGACAAACTTAGATCGATCCAGGGCGTCCCTTTGATTTTTGTAAGATATCTTCACTATGAACGCCACGAATTTTTTCGCAAGTATTTTTATAGCGTGCAGCGTTATCGTTTTAGCCGAAGTGGTATTATAAAACACAGTGCATTTTCCCAGAATTTTGACTGATACCCAAAAGGTATCTGCATTCGACTAAATTAACAATGTCTTAATGGATTTTTCTTTTAAATTAACCATGAACTGCGATCTTACACAAGCACAAGCTACCTATCATGTTTAAAACGTCACGGACTTTTGTTATACCCTGCACCACTTGTTGAACAATAGTATATTGAGTTGGTGCGGATATGTACAACATCCAGAAGGACTTAAGGTAGACCCGCCTTTTGCTAAGCTGAGCTGGTCTGTACAACTGTCCATGCGGTCATGTGTTTAACCTATAGAGCGCAATTTTGGAGACATTTTGATGAAACTTCGTGCACTGTTGGTTTTGGCCCACGGACAGACACCGTTGAATATGGTTCGTCTCGGGCCGCCCTTACAATCCCTTCCCATATAAGACCTTATTCTAAAACCTTAGAACACAGTCACATGAGCAACTGTATTAAGCGAAATGATGTAGAGTGTTGCACATAAAGTTTTTACTTATATGGTAACTAAAGTGTACTGGAGGAAATTTGAATAACATAGATCTCCGCTACGGATTCCGAAGCACGCCTTTATGTGGCAATAACGTCTCATTCTTGGTATTTTATGAAGAAAATCCTGAAGAATAATAAGTTTATTGACAAAAAAAAGCACGTCTTTACTTCAGTGAGTTTGGACCATGTCGGCCCACATTTTTAATTCCCTACCTTATAAGTACTCTTATGAAAAGGAAACTTCCAAATGGCAACATCGTACATTTTTTGTGTGTGAAGTATAGCTGTGTGTGTAGCTATGCTAAGCGAAGCAGTGCAGGGCATTTAACGGTGGGCCCTGGCCCCTGGCCCCTGACTGTAATGTTTTTACTCATTTAATTGATCCTATTTTACGCATATATTTAATGTATAAGATGATATCTTCTAGATCCAAAGCTTGGTTGAATGTGAAGAGTAAGGGATAGAAATGGGTTTTCGTTGACATGCGAAGAGAAGAAGCGTAAACTTTTTCGCACTGTGTTAAAAGGCAAATGTTTTCGCAGCATATCATCACTGCTTAAGCAATTTGAACCAATCAGAACGTACTCATGAAATGCGTGTTCTCTGATTGGCGGTTGCATGCACCGCAACAAATTCATTTTCATGACGGAAAATAATGTAAACACACAATGAAATTTCATTGAATCGATTTGAAATTTTCAATATATGAATTCAGTCACATATTGATCGCGTGTACTTGTAATTCAGCCATTAGTTGAGTAAGCGTTAATAAGTGAATAATAAAATGAAATAAATCGAGAATAATTTATAAATATTTAAATATTGAGATAATTTCATTTAAACATTAAAATGTCTAAATACGAAACCGCACAAATATGTCGCGAAACATCACCATTTTATCAATGTGAAAATCTCTACTATAACAATTATGGTCGCTTAATGGATATGAATTCAATCGAAAGTATGAAGAAATTTGCAAAACATATGAAAAAATAACATTCGCATCAAATAAATAAACAGAAAATATTCTTCAAATAAATTAATAAATGGGTATAAAACAATTTTCGATAACCGCAAAGAATATATTCAGAGTATAGTAAAAATCCATACGAAGTTAGATGGTGTGTACAGTTGACCCTGTAAAAATAATTAATTGTTTTTTTTTTTTTTTTTAAAAAACTTTACGCGTGCAAACCTGGATAAATATTTACACGGAATTGCAAAGCAACGCTTTTGCACAAAAAGAGTGAATACGTAACGTTCTGAATTTAATTCTTCTTTGAGAGGTGCTAGCAGTGAATCATTCATCCTACCTACCTTCTCTTATTGTTCCGTGTAAAGTATAAAACTCTTATCGGTCCATGCGCGCGGTCATTTTTTTCTCAATGAAATTTTAGTTTTTCCAAAGTGCTTTTCGTCTTTCCCCCCTTGAAAGGGGACCCGACCATTTTTTCAATGTTTCCTTCTTGCATTTTTCATGCATAGGCAACCATGAGTGTATCAATATATCAGTTAGTCCCTCTGATGAATTTCTGAAATTCGCATGACAATTCAAATAATAATCTGAACACATATGTTCAAGTTATTGCTATATTTTGAAGTCGTTCATCCGTCGTGCATTCATCGCCGAAGGATGAGGAGTATATTCATTTCAACAACACCTAGAAGGAAACTGCAAGGGTCCCAGTAATAGATACATTCTTGATCAGCGGCAAATTGCAAACTATTTTAAGCACGTCCGTGCGTCTCTCTGTCTGTGTAATGTCTTCTAGCCGCAAAAATGAAGCTATCGGCTTCAAATTTAGCAAAAATATTAGGAGTTCTTCAACGTAGCTTGGTATTGAAAATGGGACATATTGATCAAAACACACGTCCACCATAAAGCGTAAACTGGACACATATCGGGTTTTCCATGCAATTTTTTTTTTTTTTTTTTGCTCATTACTTATAAACTATGAAAGAGGGAAAGTGGAAATTTTCTATTTATTACTTTATGGGGAGTTCTACTATTCATGTAAGAAATGGAGAAATCGTCCACGCTCACACCAACTTACATAAGTGATTGAATTTTTATTTTTTGCACTTTTTCTACGTTTTCTTCTTATTACTCATAAGGTAAACAAGACGGAATGTTGAAAATTATTCTGCACATTCCCCACATCAAGATTATTATCTGACTAAAATTGTGTTAGTTTTAAAAAAAAAATGGTGGACCTCACGGGTTGGAGGACTTGCTTTTTCTTGGCCGTATAATCAATTGGGTATCAAATCACAGGGCTTGAAAAGCAGAATGCGATAAGTTAAGTGTGTTAATTCCAAATTACATATCGCGGACGTTGCGATGTGGTGCATCAATTTTTTCCTTGCTGTGCCGTTGATCTGGGTATCAAATAAAAGCACTTGACGAGTAAAAATAGACAGGATAACAATGATGGGTGTAAAAGAATCGCTAGCGGCCGTGTACAATTTTCTTACTTGTTACAATTAGATTTCTAAAGATTTGTTCATTTCACGATCTGGAGCAGATGTTGATTTCAAACAGAGCACAAATATCTTTAGAGCACAACAAGTCGGCTTTTCCTTTTATTTAACACAACCGCTTCCACTATTTGTGCCACATATCAGCTTCCTATCTGCATCTTTCCTCCCTATCCGCATTTTATCGGTTGTGATCCAGTGGAAATATATATGCGTCGTCAGCATTTCGAAAGCTAAACCAGAGAAAAAAACTAATTATGGGTATTTTTTTATACCCATCGCCGAAGGTTGAGAGAAGAGACCGCGAAAAATATATATATTCCAGCCCAACATCGAACTCTGAATCGATTTAAAAATGTGCGTCCGTACGTCTGGTTGTCTGTCAGTTTGCGTAAGTTGGTGCTAAAAATAGGCCGAGTTTGTTGAAGGACACGTCCACAGTATCACGTAAATATAAAATGGCTAACAAATTGGCTTTTCGCTTACTACTCATAAACTGCAGCAAATAAATGTACAAAAATTCGAACGGATATTCTATGGGTGATGCTACAGCACCTGCATAAGGATGGAAAAATTGACCGCACCTACCAAATGTTATGGAGCATCAAAATTGCATTTTTTACCCAATAACTTTGCAACGCCCAAGAGTAAGCTTCAATAACCTTACATAGTATATAAATTCTTGGCAAATTTCAAATTCGGAATATCCGTAAGTATATCTGTCTATTCGTCTGTCCATATGTCCGGCTGTCCAATTGTGTAGTGTTTGTGGTAAAGATTTGCCCGAATCGAAAATGACTATATCGCTACTATGACCAAAAATTTGCATAAGAATCTGGAAGTGACCTAAACATTTCAAAGGACACGCCTACAATCCCACAAGGCTACATGACGCCCACTCCATATTATAGAGCATGAAAATTCATTTCTTTTACTTTTTTTTGTCTTTTTTGGTATAACGGTGACGTACATACATAGTTCCATTATTATGAATAATGTGCGTAGCAAGAACTAGAGACTTTTGAAACGATCAGCTTACTCTGATAGATCATTAAGCATTGTAATCGGCAACTGCTCTCACCAGATCAATTCGGGTGATAAAAAACGAGGTGTTTTCATCTAAATAAAAGGAGTTTCACTTGCTTTATAACCATTTTTCATGAAGTTCCAAAAGTTCCAAAAGGTCATACTGACCCACGCGATTGTTCTAATCTTAGCTGAGATATTTGCATAACGCAGGAGCAGGTCAGTACTTTCTTCTTCAGAGTTTCAATTTAATCAAGGAAAATATAGGAGACTCTAGAAGACTTCTAAAGAAGGCTTTCGGGATTCAAATCTCAAGTACGGTAGAGTTTTTAATAAAGCGGAAAGCCTTAGATGCTAGTGCTTTAAGACTTTAGTCTTAGAATTTATTCTTTGGCTAAATTTACAATAATAATAATAATAATAATAATAATAATAATAATAATAATGAATTTCGGACATGAAGGGGCATATTTAACTTTTATCGTTCAACAGCAGACATGACAATGAATTTAGTGAACAAGTAGTAAATGACATGCACACTGTTAAGAATAACGTAAACCATTAACAACAACTTATTGCGTTTAATTTAAATCGAATCGATTCGGTTGAATACTTAGGCAGTTTTCAAGTTAGTTGCAGGTGATACCTGTTGTGCTGGAAAATAGATAAACAAAGAGGTGATAAAGAGTTCTATTTGAATGCTGAGTGATGAAAACTTTCGACACTTCGACGATTTGTAAACATAATCTCAGCTCTTGTTCTTCTGCTTCCTGCTTCAAGCTGTTTATTACAAATTTCTAATTATCTCAATTTTAAATATTTTTATTCAAACTGCATTCAAAATTAAGAATACATTTTACCAAGTATTACGAACCAAGCGTTCGTGAATCAACTTGAGCTCACATTATTGGTATTTCCCCAAAATCAATCATGATATTATTGCGATGTAAGTGAAAACTTTATAGCAGGCATTCATCACTTCGTTTAACACAGTTGCTCGTGTGACTTTGACCTTTTAAAATAAGGTTTTATAAGGGAAGTGGTCGAGATAGTAGCCCGATCCGAA